>JAFVLL020038496.1:0-76816 GCA_021397915.2 Tor tambroides | reverse complement strand
TCCATTGGGGGGGGGGGGTTAACATATCCCACTTGATCATCACCGTCCACAGAAGACAGGAGGGAGGATCCCAGATCCCAGCATTCCACGACTTCGCTATCACATCGTGCACCTCAGGGAAAAAGGGCCTGGGCCTCCGCGGTGTGTTCTTTCAGCCGCGGTCTGACTGGAGGAACCACTCGTCCAGACAACTTCAGGCTTCTGGGGGCAGTCCGACCCCGCAAGCGCCGCCTTTGCGTGGGCACGACCCAGGCAGAAGACACATGACTTGTGGCCATCAGAAGGTTCGATTGGCTCTGCACAGGAGAGGCAATCGCGAAAGGTCATCCTTGTTGTCCGAAGCTCACTGGAATACAGCAGGGGAAGAGAAGGCATGTCCACTGCAGCGTGTAGACCACAGTGAGCTCTCTTGTTGATAAGCTTCTTGCTTCTCGTAGAAGGTTGGCTGAAGGAAAAGATTCTGAATGGATGACGTACAAGTGCTGGCTTATATAGAGAGGGGAGTCCCTCATATTTTGCGTGCTTTGACGCTATTGGCCAGTTTCACTGGCATGATTCATAAGGCTCCAGTAGTATTTGGAGGAAGAGACTTTCCCCATAGCAATGTCAAGGTGAATTAATTGAAAGGGAACGAGACATTGCGTACAGTGTAAGCAGATCGCTTCGGGGAAACATCTTTCTCCTCAAATACTGAAGCTTTATTCGTTTAACGCCATTGCATCTCAATGGCCAATGGCACTCGAGCACTTGAAAAGGGACCCACTATTGCACCCACTATTTTTAAATCCAAGATCTGGGCACATTTTGGAAAAACCAAGCTTAGTGCGGGAAAAACATGCTCAGAATCTGATTCTGAACTTGGTTTTGTCCCGCATATGGCACATGTTAATTAAATATCTTTTTATGTCACAAACTTTGCCTGGCATTCATTTGTGAACTGCGTCCTGTGCATTTGTAGATTGCTGCATACATTTGTGGATCGGTCGCTGTGAATTTGTGTATTTTGAAACATTTCCAGTATCAAGATACTGACAATCCACAAATGCGTGGGCTCCATCCACCGTCTACTCAAGGCAATCAGATAACAGTCTCACTTCGCTGACCAGTCACAGCATGTTCTTGCTATAACCATGCACGTTTTGCTTTACAATCAGAGTGGGAACAGATTCATTTTGCACCCCTGTAAAGCCTGAGACACAATGCATGGTTTTTGGCTGTCCCAGACGAAAGACTGCCATTGTGAAACAATCGTGGCGATTAAAAAATACGTAAAATACGTACGAATTGGTTGTGAGATAGTGTTGCTTGATATGGGTAGATGAAGCCTTGTGATTCACACATCTTGTTGATTTCAGTTTCAACACAAAAGCAATACTCAGCAATAGCAGCTGTCTTCATTCTGAGAATCATTGTCCACACATGAAAGTGTTACTATGTTACTATGAAGCAGGGAGGGAACACCAAGCATTTTGTGTCTCCTTATAATGAATGAAGCTGCGCAAAAGATTCGAATCAGTCACCTCACTTCAGGTGTTTCATTGTGACGTTTGAAGCCTCAAACATCATCGGTCACATGATCACGGAGATTTGATACAAGCCTCGACACACCCTGCGTTCCATTCGGAAGGGCTCATCCCTATGCCTTAATCGCTTCAAAGGGTTTACCCCCCGGAGTGAGAGCTTCGAAAGGTTGAAGGGTGTAGGGGTCCAAACTGTTTCTTGAAGTGCCCTTCTGCGTCATCATCCCGTGCCCATACGGAGGTACCGTCATCATGCAGAGCATCTGTGCAAAGGATCATGGGGGCCCGGCAGGCAAAAATATCTTCTTCTTTTTTTTCCGAGCAAGCTAATACCATTTACCTGGGATGGCCAACCATTTCGTCATGGTCTCAGCAGCTGTGCTAAGAACCTTATCCTCAGGAACAAGCTCATCCACCAAACCGACCTTCAGGGCTTCAGGGGCACTGTACAGTAAACCCAGCTGAAGACCCTTCTCGGTTTCTCTATGGCCCACAACATTTTCCATGGAGTCCTTAAACCTGATTTACAAAATCACGGTTTAATACCATCCTGTGTTCCAGTAGGTATGCTTAAACACACTCATTTTTGTCAATCCGAATAAATCCCATCCGAATTCTGAAAGTTCTGTTTACATGAATCCTAAATTTGACAATCCGATTCACATTTTCATTTGCAAGGGAGTATTATAAAAGTAGTCTGGTAGAACATGCACGTTACAAAGTATTGCTGAGTCCGATTGAGAAGATAGTTGTATGATTGTGTTTTTTCCTATTAATTGGATTATTTCAGGTCTATACCACAATTTCACTTGGATCAAGCTCAGTCAGATCAATTGAGGTGTTTTACATGAAGGCTTTTCAATCCGATTGAACCATCAATCCAATTACTAATGGATTATTTGAATAAATAAAACTTGTGGTTCCCAAGTACATGAATTGTGAAAAATCAAGATTTAAAAACACATCAATAATTCTCACCAAAAAGGTGCAACTATACCAAGCTTTGTTTCATTGAGACCGATGTTATAGCGAGGGTTATCGGCCATGATCCTGTAGTCACAACACAAAGCCAACAAACAACCACCTGCAGGACTGGAGCCCTAAAACACGAAAATTACATCATTCATTCATCTCCCAATTTGACCTTAAATGAATATTTTACTCAAAAATACAGTTATCATAAAACAGTAGAAAGAGTTATAGTGACACTCACATTGATAGCGGCGATTGTGACCTTGGTGGACCCGTAAAGCTTAAGCCACACTTCCTGTAAGGCCTTCCAGAACTCTGCGCAGTGCTCTGGGCTCTTGTTATACATTTCCAAAATATCTAGGCCTGCAGAAAACACCTTAGGCTGGGCCTTTCACAAAAAAATGCACTGTCAATGAAATAGACTAAACTAGATTTCACTAAAGCAGATGTTTGCGATGACTTACAGATGTTATGATCACACCCCTGCAGCTTCTGTCCAGCTCAAGTTTTTCTAAATTAATAGTAAACTCAGTCAGAAAGTCAAGACTGAGACTGTTGACTGGAGGACTTTGGAACTGCATATTGACAACACCTGTAAGAAAGAGGAAAAATTATTTTTTGTTAATGAGTTTTTGCTAAATAAGTAGTTACAAACCCATTATTTATGCACATAATGTATTAAAATTCTTACCATTACTACTGTCCAAGTCCACTTTCATTTTTGAGGATGATGAATATCTGTGTTTAGACACAGTGTATGGCAGAGCACAGATTCTCCCATAACTGCTGTTTCCAGACAACAGTGATACAAGTCCTGCAAGAGAAATTGTTAATATTTTACAAATGTAAAACTAAAAGCCAGTATGTTAACACGCAAGAGCACAGTGTTGTATGTCATGTGTGAATAAGATGTGCACTTATTAAAGGACATGGTGTTAACTTCTTACTTTTTACAACCCATAACAATAGAAACCTAAAACTTGTGTCATAATATGTTGATTTTCTGCTTTCTTTCTGCTTTGAAAACTACAGGAGGGCGTATACAACTCTTTTGTAGTCTGCTGACCTTTGCCCTATTTCCTCAATAAATGCATTACTACTGCAAATTACATTCGGAAAAAAACATGGTCACTGCAAAATAGAAAAACAACAAATGTTTCAAGGCATGACACCAGACTGGCTTAATTTGGTACAGCGTCTTAATACTGATGCCATCCTGCCACCTGAAAGGGTAATGCTAAATCGCTAAATGTAGACTTCTCTGCGTATGTACACGTGTTGCCAGATCTCTCTAGAAAAACAGGTAAACATCACTGACAAAGCATTCTCAAAAATAACTGACTTTCCCCAAAACAAGGCAACACTGCATTTTCTTCAAATAAATTAGTTAAATGAATTTCAAATACTTTTATTAAAAAAAAAAAAAAAAATCTAAAATGCTTCACTGGGACTTTATGATTAGCATATTACATGAAACACAAATCTAAAGACGCTTTAAAGTAGGACATGCCAACTCCGTGGCTTGCAGTCAGTAACATCCTGTGGCTGGTGAGTGCGTTAATCATTCAGAGAGCCAATCACTGAAAGTGTACGTAATATACTTGATTGTGATTTGGCAACATACAACTCTCTCTCTCTCAACGGCTCTGGTTAAGCCATAACAAAATGCATGTTTGTCTCCGCTGTGGTTCGTCTTATCTGTTAGTGAACAAATATTAACTTATCCTTGAAACTTTATTTCTTTTTCTGTTTTGTTTGAGGCAAACAGAAATGACTTTTTTTCATTGCCAGCCATTGCTGCTACGTTTTTCATGTAATAAACAGTTACTTAGGCTACTACATGAACTAAACTACAACATTAGAAACAAGATATACAAATGAGGATAGGCCAATCTTTATTAAAAATACAAGATGAAAGGTTTAACAATTCAGAAGCAATAGAATCTTTTTTTAAGCAAATGAATCAGTCAACTGAAAAATGCCCTGACTAAATCTTACTTTACTGCTTACTGCTGCCTCCATTACATCACAATGAAACCCCTAATTAACATGTTTAAAAAGCAGCATCATGCAATGCAGACTAATGATAACTTCCAATCATGAAGAAAATTTCATTATCAGTCACAATATGAATCTGAGAAAATATACAATGTGGAACGTGGAAATATTTTGAAATATTGCAAGGATTTAATTTGATCAAATACATCTTATACTGACTGTGGAATCATGAATCACTGAATCACAGTTAACAAAAATGACAATTCATTTAAAAAAAATCAGTTAATCCTTTTGTGTGCTCTCGTATTTTTCTTCCAATTGCTGACTCACAGCAAAGAGTATAGAATGATGATTCAGCATTTGTCTCCCTCATAAAGGCATTACATAATGCACATGCCAGTTATATTACCGGTAGCATTTATTAACTTTCTTCAAGAAATTTTATTCTGTAGAAACATTTCACAGTTTCCACAGAGTATTTTGAATATTCTGCAATATCATCTAATACTTCTGAATATGATGGTGTAGTAGGGAAATATTAAAGAGAAATCAAGATATTCTTGTGTCAGATAATAAAATCAGTGATGGGGATGGAAGTGTCAGGTAACAGTATCAGCAGGCATATAAACAATAAATGCACTTATTTTGGAATGTCAAAAAAATAAAAAATATCAGAGACAGTCTAAAAGCTAGATGTTAGACAGTTACAGAAACCTGGACAGAGATGAACAGATCTTAAATTGTTTCAGGGAATGAGGAGGGTGCTTGACTATGGGCTCCACTGATGGTTCCCAGCTGAAAAGACCAGCAAAATCACCAGCAAATGTTGCATTTTAGAAGTGGATGTGCCAGTCAGGACTAACCATCAAGAAAAGTGAACCAGCTTCACCAGAATTGTTTGTTTTTTTGACAAGCAACACTTAGTACAAACCACATCCTACACATGTATTTATCAGGTAACAGCAGGCTGATTACATCATCAATACAAGAAATTAGCCATTGCAGACACGATGGCTTCACATTCAAGCATGCACTGATCTGGTCATGGGCTCTGTAAAGAACTCTAAATGCATTGCAAGAATACAGACATTGTAATATTTACATTAACAGTATACACTAAAACCTGAGTGTACAGGCATGAGGGATTTCATTTGTTGGTTATACCATTGTTATATCTATTACAAAGTACTAAGTCACCTCTAATACCCTGCCAGTCACTGTATGTCCTCACTGTTGCTTACACCTAATATGTAGGAATGTCTTCATTTTTGTGTTTTTTTTATGTATATATACGACTAACTGATGTTTAATCATTTGCAAAGCCAGCTCCAGCTGCATATCTACCTAGTCTATGTCTCTGTTTTAAACATCAGTGATAAATTGGGTATGTTGCTCTGCATCTGGGAGAGAGAGACAGAGGAAGAACCTCTTTACTCTGCACTGTCCCAGTCTTTTTTGATTTGCAGGTTCCACTCCCACGACAGATGGTCTGTCTTGTCATCATCTGTGAAGTAGGATTTGATGTGGTAGCTTCCCCGAACGATCATGCCCTTCGGAGCCTCCTCCACCGGAGTGATAAACTCATGCTCCTCGGCTCTCGGACCGTAGCTGCCCACCATGTACACTGCCTTGTCCACTACAGATAAAGAAAAAAAAGTGAGTCAAATCATTAAAAAAAATAAACCAAAAGCTGATTGTTTTTGCCCAACAATAAGCTGTCCAATGGCATTTTTTTAATTAATTAATAACTAATAATAATAATTTAATATTTTTAATTAAAATTGCATTGTTTTATTTAACTACATTTACAACAAACATTTGAAATGTCTCTTATTTTTTAATAAAATAAAATGAATCAATAAAAATGATTCACTAATTTATCATTTTTAGATCACATTAACTACATTTTAAAACATGATTACACTATTTTAAATGAGTCATTTTATTTTATTTTTTGATTTATTAAATTTAGTATTTTATTATTTTAACTACATTTTAGACATGAATTCTGGAAAAAACTGTTTTAAATATGCATTAATAAAAAAAATAAAAAGAGATTCAGTCATTCAGTGGGCCAGTCATTGAGATTACTGACTATTATATTATATTATATTATATTATATTCAGGACTGTCAGTTTAACGCGGTAACTTAATTCATTAGTTATGAAAAAATAACGCGATTAAAATATTTTAACGCAGTTAACGCACTGGCCCCGCCCCAGACCTGTACGTCATCTTAAAGACCAGCTGACTGTTGAATATGATGCAGGGCAACAACTCCATAAATGCAGTTATGCCCTAAAAATCAAGATATTGGTGCAAAAAAAAAGAACCCTGTATATGTTTTTGTCTCCTATTTATATCATATGATAAGCGATATCACACCAGCAGCAAGAGCAATGTCAGAGAAGACAGCTTATATCCGAATACCACGAGTGCAAATGTGATTTTATACAACAGTTCGGTAAATAAGAAGTTAATATTGCATAATATTTCTGCACAATTTTGCTGAGAACATACCTTTAAAGCCATAATAGAATTGTTGCACGTCTCCAAGCAACACAGCGTGTTTTTCTGAATGAATCTACGTTTTGAACAAATCGTGTGAACCAAAATGTACCCGTTCATAAACAGAGCCATTTACTTAATTCCTGAATGAATCAGCTGTTTGAATCGAATGAATGAATAACTCATAAAGACATTTACCGCCACCTGCTGGCAGATTTAGTTTCTTATTTAGAGTATCATTTCATTAAAAAAAAACAATAAAAAAAACAATAATGATAATAACATTAAAGATATAGTTCACAAAAAAATCTGTCATCATTTACTCATCCTCATGTCATTTCAAACCTTTCTTTTGTGGAACATAAAAGAAGGTATTTTGAAGACTGCTGGTAACAAAGCTGTTTTGGTTACCAGTGACTTTCATTGTATGAACAAAAAATACTGATGTTTCTCAAATTATCTTCTTTTGTGTTCCATAGTTTACATTAGGCCGTTGTAGCCTAAATGTACATGTAATAAATTTTATGCTGAATGAAAAAAAAAAAAAATTTCTTTCTAAAGCTACAATTTGTAATGTCTAATTGACACTTTCTCATTTAACACAAAAATAGTTTTAAATAATCTTTTGTGGGTATTTTCACAGCCAAATTTATTTTGTGATTAATTAGATTAATGAATTGAAACATCATGTAATTAATTAGATTAAAACATTTAATCGACTGACAGCCCTAATTATATTATATTATATATTATATTATATTATATTATTAGACTAAATGATCTAAGGATTTGGCCAAAAACATGGCATATGAATACATGTTTATCAGATAGTACTTTAAAATGGCATTGTAAGATGCTGATCTACATCATGCACATTAAAACAGTACATGTGTGTATAAAGATATCAATACACCCTTGACTCAAGCACTTGCAGCGTCATTGCCAACATTTAAATTCATGACTACAGATGCTCTTACCTCGGAGTCCTTTCCTGTAGGTCAGATGCACATATTTCAGTCCAGACACGATGTCCCTGTTGACCTAATGGGAACAGATGGGATGAATTAGAATAAATATTATTAATTTAACATGCCATTTTCATTCTCAGGACATTCAACCTGTTGTAGCACAGAGTCACCAGCAGAGGTCCTGTTAGATCCGTTAGGAATTCACTCCACATCCCATCCCCTTTTAGGGACTACCCATGCAATGAAATAAAGATATTGTCTATTTCAGTAGATTTGAGCATCAGCTATAAAGCTCTTTTATCTTCTGTATGAAACTGTATCAGCCCCATCTTTCCTGATGAATCATGGGCTACAAAGATATTGTTGGAGTTTCTAGATAATAAAAAAAAAACCTTACACAAAGCCATTTTCTGCTTACACTGTACCTCGATCTGTTTAAAAATATTTCAAGTGTATTATTTTTGGGAAATTTTAGCCTGGGAAAGGGTGTCTGTGTATTTCTGTATGCTGTTCAGAGCACTGGCCCGGTCAAGACAGGAAATAAACAATCTATCCACTTCTAGCCAGGGATTTCATATCTTACAACATTTATGTGCTCTAAGCATGCAGAAGCTTGGGATCAGTCTCTCAAGGGCACTGAAACAATATTGTTGAAACTTGCCTTTTTTTAACAGTATCTCAGAAGGACATCGATTTTAAGCTAAAAATACACAACAGTATTTTTAGGCCACACTATAAAAGAATGACCATCACTGCAGACAGTATTTTTTTACAGAAATCTTCTTATTTTCACCTTGAAGTGGATTTTCACCCTGTAGTCCACTCCCTCCTTCATGGTGAAGTTTTTCTTCTTCAAAGCATCGAGGTCACCTATGTTAAAAAAAGTTTATTTACATTAGCCAGAGTGAAATTAACAGCAATTTAACCTAGTTATAATTACATTTTTACAGAAATACAGCAGAAATCAATATCAGAATTGTATATGCGAGCCTTTTATGTTGCAGGTCGCATCCTTCTGCTTGTAGTTCAACTGAGTTCAATGCAAAGAGCTTCCTTACAAAAGTGCAACTGCTGCGTTATCAATTTATCCCTTGAATCTGCCCTAAGTGCTTTGTAATGGATACTGAAAGAGACAGGGGAGGAAGGAGAAATCGGAGATTGATACAGTGAACAACATCAATGATGATTTGTGGGCTATTCACATGATGCCAAATGCCAGACTGTGTTCATTAGTGTCCTGTGCTCCACATCTCAACATTGATACTATTTTTAGACTGTAGAGGCTTTATCATCTAATGGAACTGGATCTGGGCTTGGAGATTCTCCATCTTGCAGTCGACCCTTTGTATGTGCCGACATGCGATGTCGCTATTAATATAACAGAAGCAGCATCCAGCCCTCTCAAAACCTTTTTTACATAACAAAGATGAAATCCCTTATCTGTAATTGACTAAATCTAGCTCTGATAATCACTGTAATAACATAATCCTGATTGGACAAGAGGATTAGTCCGTATCTGCGACAGTGAGCACTGAATCGTGGCGTGTGTGATCTCTTTATGACATGGTGATTAGCTCCACTGACATGTAAACTAAATCTGTCTGTCCATACACACACACACACACACACACACACACACACACTGCTGTTCAAAAGTTTGTGATCAGTACATTTTTTTAAAATAAGTCTCTTATGCTTACCAGTCTCTATTTATTTGATCAAAACCACAATAACAACACTAATATTGTGAAATATAAATGTTATTAAATTAAATGTAATTAAATTAAAATAACTGTTTTATGTTTGAATATATTTTAAAATGTAATTATCCCTATTATGGCAAAGCTGAATTTTCAGCAGCCATTACTCATTCTAATATGCTGATTTTGTGCTTAAGAAACAATTTATATATATATATATATATATATATATATATATATATATATATATATATATATATATATATCTCATTTAAAAAAAAAAAACTTTGTTCATTCACGTTTAAATTAGATTTTGACTTTCAATGTGGCCAACATATATGTCAAGTATTTCTGAACAATTTGCATAAATATAAAGCTATTTTCAGAGGTGTTTTCTTCCCTTCAATTTGCAAACAGCTGTAACTGTGTGAACAGGAGAAGGTTCATGAGGGAGATGTGTGTTCATTCTCTCCCTGTGCTTAAAGATTCAGGGGTGTTGGTTTTGAACACAGTTTGCTGAAGTTGTAGTTGGTATGCCGTTTGTATGACTCCCACACAGCAGCAGTGAGAGAGCATAGATGGAGATGGATAATAAGGAAGATCCCAGCGGAGGCTCTAGCAGTCTGGAGGAGCTGCAATCTGGCACGAGGTGAGAATGCGAGCGCCCCGTTCCACCCTCACTCCCACTGCTGCAGCGCTCAACACAGACATCTCATCACCATCAACATAACTCACTGAATCGCGCTTTACTAAAAGATCAGTTTCCTGTATCGCTAAGAAAGGACAAAACGCTTCTGAATTTCTTAATCTTTTTACATCCATATAAACGTGACAGTAAGTTGAATTGATGTATTGGTGTAACTTCCAAATAGCTCCTTAATTTATATTTGCACAGGACAGCTCATAATAAGACCCAAACCCAAAGCAGCCCAGATAAAAAGTCAACAGTGTTAAAGGAATAGTTCACCTGAAAATGAAAATCTGCTTAAAATTTACAGAGCAGATTTGCAGAAAGTTTACTTGACATTACTTATCCACCAATAGAAACACTGCAGTGAATGGGTACTGTCAGAATGAGAGTTCAAAGAGCAGATAAAAACATCACAATAATCCACAAGTAATCCACACCACTCCAGTTTATTAATTACAATAACATTTTGTGAATTGAAAGGCTGCATGTTTGCAATAACTTCAAAACCATTGTTTCTGATTAAAATATAAAAACAGTAAAAGTCAGCACATCTGGCTCCAAAAATACAAAAATTTAAAAACAGACTATCACAGATACATTTTACATAATATATACACTTTTGTATTTTTGGAGCCCAGGTGTTCAGAAATATTTCTCTGTTTATGATAAATTTTTTTGTCAAGCACCCTGTTTTCACCCAAAAATGAAAATTCTGTCATTAATTACTCCCCCTCATGTTGTTCCAAACCCGTAAGACCTTTGTTCATCTTCTGATCACAAATTAAGATACTTTTAAGATACTTTCCGAAATCCGACAGCAATGGAACTACCACGTTCAAGGTCCAGAAATTTAAGGTTGAACCGCTGATGTCACATGGACTTTTTTTATCGATGTCCTTACTACCTTTCTGGGCCTTGAACGTGGTAGTTGCGCTGCTGTCTATGCAGGGTTAGAAAGCTCTTGGATTTCATCAGAAATATCTCAAATGTAATATATCTAATAATAATATATCTGTAGTCATCCTAAAATTATTAATGATCTTAGGCCGGTCGCTCTGACTTCAGTTTTAATGAAGATTTTTGAGAAATTGGTCAGGTCTGAGATCTTGAGGCAGAATGAATATGGTCTGGATCCCATGAAATTTGCATATAGGCCTCATAGAGGAGTGGAGGATGCTACAGTCACATTGCTTAACTTGCTTTTTAGACATTTGGATGGGAATGGGACACATGCTAGACTTTTATTTATAGACTTTTCTTCGGCTTTTAATACAATTCAACCCCACATTTTAACCAGAAGGCTTTTAGAACAGTCTGAGTTAAGTAATAACCTGGTAAGTTGGATTCTTGACTTTCTAACAAATAGGACACAGAGAATGAGGGTCAATGGTACTTTGTCTGACCGGAAAAGCTCTTCTACTGGGTCTCCTCAAGGGTGTGTCCTGTCACCTTTATTATTTATTCTTTACACAAATATGTGTCAGAGCAGCTATGATAATAGAACCATCATAAAATACGCAGATGATTTGGTTATTGTTAGTCTGCTTCAGGAGGATGAGATCAGCCATGGCCCAGTTGTCGATGACTTTGTTCACTGGTGTGAGAAATCCTACCTTCAACTTAATATATCAAAGACTAAAGATATGCTCATTGATTTTAGAAGGAAGACTCGCATGAACAAAGCTACTTTAATCAAAGGCCAGACTATCGAGTACGTGCAATCTTATAAATACCTTGGTACTATTATTGATGATAAATTGAATTTCGAAGCTAATTGTGCAGCTGTGTAAAAAAGGTCACCAGCGCTTGTATTGTTTGAGGAAATTATCACACTTTCATATTGACCGAACGGTAATGATCATGTTTTATCATGCTTTTATTGAATCAGTTTTGTCTTTTTCTTTGGTCGTATGGTTTGGTCAAACATCTTTAAAAGCGAGAAATTCTCTAAACCAGATAGTTAAATGGTCTAGTCGATTGGTGGGTGAGTCACAGTTGGATCCAACATCGTTGTATACCAGACAGTTGCAACGAATGGCTACTTCTATTTTAAATGATGACTCCCACCCTTTGCACAGTGAGTTTCAGCTTCTGCCCTCTGGACGGAGGTTTTTAATCCCAAGGTGTAAAACAAAGCGACATAAAAACAGCTTTGTTCCCGCTGTTTTAACGGTGTTAAAAAAGTTGTAGGATGGGGGAGTCTTGGAGCATTTATATCATTTATCATGTATCGTATTTTTGTTATTTGTTGTGTTATGTTCTTAAATATGTTTTGAATTTGTGTTATGGATGGTTGTATGAATAAAGTAACCTAACCTAACCCAACCTAATATCTTAACATCTTAATTTGTGTTCTGAAGATGAGTGTCTTATGGGTTTGGAACGACATGAGGGTGAGTAATTAATAACAGAATTTACATTTTTTAATGATGGAATTTTTTTCTTTCAAACATGCAGCTATTTTCTACACAAGACATTAAGTGATGGACTGGAGATGTGTGGATTACTTGAGAAATATTGTGACGTTTTTAATCAGACTCTCATTCTGACGGCACCCATTCACTGCAAAGGATCCACTGGCGAGCAAGTGATGTAATGCCAAATTTCTCCAAATCTGTTCTGATAAAGAAACAAACTCATCTACATCTTGGATAACCTAAGGGTAAGTAAAGTAAGCAAATTTTCATTTTAAGAGGTGAACTGTTGTTTTAAAAGTGCATCCTCTGTGCTTTATTCACAATTCTCTCAGAAGAGATGCGACAAACACCACAAAATAGTCAACTGCTTAGATGTGGACTCACTATTCAGATTCAATTAAGAGCGCTGTGATAAGGTCTGGCTTCCTGCTGCTCTAATCTGAACGTCAGCAGAGCAGAACTTCTGCTGTCATGCTGAGTGCTTTTCAAGCCTGGAGTGCAGTCAGGTTCTGCTCCCCACCTTCATCCACCACTAACTGTCACAGTCTTTTTCCTCCAACGCGTGTCAGCCCAACCACATCCATCAAAAATTCAGTCTGGTTAGCGCGTTCCATCCTAGTGGACTTACAGCAGGACTCTGGCACATCTGTGTTCCTGGATCACAGATCGCTAATGTGCTTACAGCTCAGACTGTGGAGCAAGATATTATTCTGTTTGTCTACAGTTTCTTGTACAGTAAAAAGTGTCACATACATACTCCATATGTATAGATTAAGGTGAATTTACAGTTGCAGCACAGAATTTTAGTGCAAAACCTGTTTTAAAAAAATTACTTCCATTCAGACTTTTGGAGTAATACTTTTTATGCTTTTGAAAGAAGAATTTCTTTCAACAACAACATAAAAAAACTGTTACATGGTTAGCGCAATTGACCGTCTATCCAGCCATCAGGGAGCCAATGAAGAAATAAACCATGTTTTGTTCCCCTTGTATCAGGGCAGAGGTAATTTAAGAATAAAAGTTGCTAAACAGGAAGTGCACACACACAAAAGCGCAACAATGTACTACTCTATGTTAGAAGGGCAACGCCTTCCTGTACCAACTCAAACCGCAGAGACACTTCTGTTTTTTTTCTAAAAGAGGAAACGTGCTGGTGCATAGGTTCTTTACGCTGTGAATGATGTTACAGATTTTATATCTGAAAAGGTCTTCTTACTTTAAAGCTCTGACTTAAACAGCCCAGAATTATCCCATTGCCTAGCAACCAGGTGCCCTTTTGCCATGTTCCCGTTGTTAAAGGGAGAAACACACTGTTGAACTGGCTGAGGGCAAAGGAGGGCGGCAGAAACCTGCTCTGACCGTCAAAAGACCCGACAGGCCCCTCCAGTGTATCAAGGTGGGTACGTGGTTATGTACAGACGTATGCATTGATTTGTGTTGCAGATTTTCATCTCCTGCCTGCTTGCATGATATTGGCTGGCAGCGGAAGGAATGACATCATCCCTCTGAAGGCAGAGGATGTGAAGCATTAGAATGCAGTGCAGAGCTGCTGAGCCTCTGTCAATAGTGTCAACTAAGCACATGCCCTTCCAGCTCTTGACCAGAAGCCTTTGTGTGGACAATAGAAACCGCAGATTCAACTCACTTACCTCAACCCACACGAGTACCATCCTACGAATACTAATCTTGCAAATAATGCACACTGGATGCTATGGATTTGAAATAGGACTGTCAATGTTAATGTTGTTTTTGTTAACTAAAACTCAACTATTAAAAATAATTTTCATTTCATTTGATTTCATTTGATTTCATTTTTGGAATGCTGCTAAAATAAAACAAAATATACGTTTTAGATTAAAAAAACTAAAATTAGAAATGTTGCCTTGGCAGATAAATAAAATAAAATAAGTTGAAGTACTAAAATTACTAAAACTAAACTGAAATAATTAAACAATTAAAGCTATATAGAAATATTTCTAAAAACAAACAAAAAAAAATTACACAATAACAACAAATTTACTAAAACATTAACTAAAATTAAAATGAAAACTGAAAATGAAAAAATAAAAGCTATTTCAAAATATTAATAAATACTAAATTGTATTTGTAGTATTACTTTGGTACAATTAATAATATTAAAAATATTGTGTGTATAATAATAAAAAATAATGTAATTATAAAAAATTACAAAATGACAAAAATTTTACTAAAACTTTAGCTAAAATTCAAATCAAAACTGAAAATGCAAAAATAAAAGCTATTTCAAAATATTAATAAATACTAAATGGTATATAAGTAATACTAAAATAACACCGGTCAATGTAGTTATCATGATCTCTAGCAAGCTCCGCTAGAGGGCACTCCATCCTGTACCCTTTACCACTCACCCTGGACTCCATTTCCCATAATCCTTTGCCTGGACACATCATCAATTGCAATCACCTGTTTCTCATCACCTCATCAGTCTCCCACTATAAGAATGACACACATCCCCCATCACATTGCTGGTGATTGAATGTTTAGCCTCCCGTTGTCCTGCCTTCCGTGTTATTGTGTTTTGATCCTGGACTATTTCTCTGTTTTTGATCGTTTGCTGCCTGCCCTGACCTTCGCCTGTTAATCTGGATTACTCTTTTGCCTTGTCTCTGATGTTGTTGTTTGCTGATGTTTACCCTGCCTGTTTCGACTACGCTCTCTAAAATAAAGCTTGCACGTGGATCCCCACTTCGTCGTCGTGACCCCTCCTTTGTTACAGTAGTATAACTTTAGTACAATTAATAATATTAAAAATATTGTGTGCAAAATAATAATAAATAATGTATTAAAGCAAAATAAATACAACAATCCCATTCAAGGGACTGTCACAGTCAGTATTTCTATATCTGATTAATCTGAATAATTCAAAAAGTCAGTTATATTTTTAAGTTGACTGACAGCCCTCATTTTAAGTGAACTGGATTAGGTGTGAATTATAAAGCACTTGTTGAATAATTGACCTTGTGAGACTCACCTGTCAGGTCCATGGTGATGGGTCCAGGGGCCTGGTCACACATCAGAGTGAGTCGGGTCACCTGAACATTAGGAATGCTGGGATCTACAATGCAATGAATAAAACAGATGAGGAACAGAAAAAAATGTCTCCTCTACATTTACTGCCTGCACTATAGGATAAACCAACTTATTCATCGGAGTAACCATTTTTCTGTAAAGCTAGGGTGTTTCTAGATGGTTGCTTACTGGCAAAAGTCAAAAATTCCTACTTTAAATCTCAAAGATATTCTGATCATATGACTCAGGATTCTCCTTCATTTTAAGTCTGCATAATTTTCTAGCCCATTTTATTGTTTGTCAGGTAAAAACAGCACATCTTATCGGAAAAGTAATAGCCCACATCTTCCACACAATTTGAGCTATCATTCTTGTCAGTAGCACTGCAAGTCAGGCTGAGGAAAACACCAGAATCTGTCCATTCTTGCGAATCCTGCCTATCCAGCATTACTGGCCCAGTCAATCGTCCAAGCTGATTCATCCACACATTCATCATGTGTCTCAGACCAGAGGTAAGACACTTAGACTACACTAAACTGAGTGAAAACGGGAAGGGGGAAACAAGGTCTTCATGTGCACCTGCAATGAACTGACCAGTCAGTGTGTAAATAAGACACATTAATCATCTCAGATATGTGCACGTGAACATCATCAATTCAGGTTTGTGGAAGGACAGCTCTCTCCAGCCATACAGTCCACACTCATTTCCTTTGTTTCATCTGTCGTTTAGAAGAAAAGCTGTGTTCCAAAACCGAGTGAGCTGACTCGATTCCTAGTCAACATAGACAGCATCCTAACGGTCATGAACAGATTTAGAATGCTCTACATACACAGCACACAGGAAACATGACTCATAACTGATAACTGAGCATGTTGTTATGCTAACGGATGATAGTCTAATAACTAATAAAAAATGCATTTTAAAAATGCATACCAATATAAAATTGATTTCAATAAAGATTGACATTAGCATGTTGCTAAGCTAACAGAACGATACTCTGATTACTCATAAATATACACACAAATATTGGTCAAATTGATTTCAACAGTATGATATTAGGTTGCTAAGCTAACGGGACAATTAATTACTCCCCTTATGAAAATTAACCATCATTTAAATTTACTACAAATAAAACCCAAAAAAATATGATTACTACAGTTAAACCATATACAAAATTAACCATGGTTTTGCTATACTAACCATAGTTTAAACAACTAACCATAGTTTAAACATGGTATTTGTAATAAAACTATGGTTTTACAAATTGTAATCAATACGCCAAAAAAACATGGTTACTACACTTTTACTACAATAAAACCATGGTTAGTTTTCATAAGGGTCATGAAAATACATATTAAAAAATACACAAAAATATTGGGTAAAATTGATTTCAATATAGACTGACATTAGCATATTACTAAGCTAACAGACCAATTACTCATAAAAATACACACAAATATTGGGTAAAATTGATTTAAACAGTATGATATTAGCATATTGCTAAGCTAATGAGGTGATACTCTAAGCACGAAACTATAAAAACATTGGTTAAATGAACCATTTTTAATAACACTGAACTATTTTTATCAATACTTTTAGGAACAGAACAAAATATTTATGCAGTACTATTATATTCATTTTTTCATTATTTATCCGCCATCTTTGATCAAATTTTTCAATGAACTTGTTGTAATACATTCTGTAATTGCCTTTTCCACAGAATTTTGTGGGAAAACAATGTATTTTAAGGGCAGCATAATTAAGTTGCCTATTTTTGCAACAGCCTTAATGAGGAACACACCAATGCTTCTTTAAAATGCAGCTCACTAGGTTATGGAACAGCTAGAGTGTCTTTCACAAACATAATCACCGTCATTATGAAATAAAGAGGCATTTGTTAGTCAGTGTTGCTAATGAACTGCCACGCATTCCCTCCCCAGTTTCTTGTGTCCATAGGAGCGCCGCCCATTACAGAAATAGATTGGGCCTGTCAGGGTTTAGGTGGACACAGAGCTGCTGCAGGTTAGTGACCCCAGCATGCAGCCTCAGCACATTTAAAAGTGATAGAGCTGCAGCTGCCCCACCCCTTAAAGGTACAGTTCACCGTGTCATTATTTATTCCCCCTCATGTCATTCCAAACCTGTGTGCTGTTATTCACTGGAACATAAAAGGAGAATTTCGGAATCTTTTCCATACAATAGTGCATTGTGACTATGTCTGTCAAGCTCCAAAAAGGAACAAAAGAACACCCAAAAAGCACCACAAAAGCACTATAAAAGCAGTTCATATATTTCAAGGAATCTGAATGCATGCAATAGCCTTGTGTGATGTAAAAAGAGCCATTTAAATCTCTAACAACATGAGAGTGAAGGTTTGATGTGTGAACTTCCATACGTCCAAGAAGTTTTCCCGTGAAGCACGCAGGGCAGGTGACTAGCTTAAATTAGGTGCTTAACTCTACTGTTCCACTGAATGATTGTTTCTGCACTGCCAAGAGGGAGCTAGTGGTGTAAACAACAAATTGTTGGACGGGTCTCATTGATGCAGTGTTATTGATGCAGGATGGACTGGTTTTAAAAGTGGGAACTACAGTTAATCATCTGCTGATGGCTACAAGTGCCACTATACCCGCCGTGGGCATGCTCACTCGCTAAACTGCGCACAGGGGACTGACGAACCAAACATGACTGATCACCCTGGCACAATCCCACTATTATATCTCAGGAAATCGTATGGCAAATTAATGGACGTCAAGACAAACCTGCTTCATATTTCCAGTGTTTTCAGTCCCAGTGAGGGGGTTAGTTCACCAAAAATGAAAAATCAGCTATCATTTATTCACCCTCGTCACCCATATTTTTTCCTCCGTGGAGCAAAAGGAGAGTTTTTAATAATGTACTGTACATTGTTATTAAATTATTACAATTAGAAATGTTGTCTTGGTTATTAAGTACTAACTGGAATTAAATATAAACTAAAAATGAAATCATAAATTAAACTAAAGATGAATATTTTAAAAATGACAAAAGCACTTAACAAAAAGAGTATACAAAATAAAATAAATAAATAAATAATTAAAAGAAAATAAATACTACCTATCTTAACATACAGGTTTGGAATGACATGAGGGTGAGTAAATTTTGACACAATTTTCATTCCATACACAATATAGGAAATGAGGATATAAGAAAGGGTTTGTATCATAGTTCTCAGAGACAAAAGAAGATGTGCTTTTTGGTCTGACTGGTCATCATGATCTCTGTAAGCAGATCTTTCGGTCATTACACTGAAACACAAAACGCTATAAAATACCAGCACAAGCTGCCGTTTGCATTCCAGCATATTGAATGAAGGCTATTATTAACCTGGCCATAACCAACAAAACAAAGATGAATCATTTATGAATCAGGGGACTCACAAGGTAAATTCCCTTGGCACACAAGTTGCATTTGAATGAAAAAAAGAGAAAGAAATGACCGCAGTTGATTGATTCTCAACAGAAAATTAAATTGCATCTAAATCAAATGTTCTAAGCCCCTGTGAGTCAAGAGGAAATTAATCAGCCTTTTATGCCTTTAGCAACACTGTATCAGCAAGTATTTCCAGTTCGCACTTAAAGGATTTAAAGTGTATATTTGGATTTTCCCTATGGTAAAAGAAATTAGGGTTGCTGGGCTTTGATCATAATATCACAGAAACAATTCTTCATGAAGGGAAACAGAAAAGAAACAAAGCTATTTCACTCAATAACTGAGCGAGAAATACAAAAACTGATCTTATAATTAATGCATTGTACAGCGGGACAGAATATCAAATGCAAATTATCCAGCGTTACGCAGTGAGTGGAATCATAATTCATGTTCCTCTAAACAACAAAGCAGTTCAAAGCCATGCTCTTCAGACTAAGTGATAGCCACCTTCTCATTCTTTCTCTGAGTTAAGAGGATATTGTTTAGGGGCTTTGAACCAAAACTGGAGTCCCCCAGGGGGACTGAATCAGTCTAGACAGCAAGAGGAGAAGGGAGAGCCGTCCCTGGAGAGCCGAGTTACAGCTTTAAACATGAAGACAATGCAATCTTCAGAAGATGAGATTCTTTGTAATATTCATTATTTGTGTGCATCTATAAATGTGGGTCAAATATCAGTAAGATTCTAATCATTTTGTTGTTTGGTGAGACTGTGATCCACTAAAATTTTATCAAATGCCCACTGGTACATTTCTTTTGTCATTTATTTATTTATTTGTTTGTTTGTTTGAAGTCTCTTATGCTATCAAGGCTGCATTTATTTGAAAATACAATAAAAACGCAGTAAAGTATTGTGAAATATTATTGCAATTGAATTGTTTTTTTTTATTTGAATATTTTTCAAATGTAATTTATTTCTGTGATTGCAAAGCTGAATTTTCAGTAACCGTCAGTCGTCAGTGTCACACGATCCTTCAGAATGTCTATTTCTTATACTGATTTGGTGCTTATTATTATCAATGCTGAAAACAGTTGTACTGCTTAATATTTTTGTGGAAACCACCATACATATTTTCTGTATTCTTTGAAAGTTAAAAAAACAACTTTTATGTGAAATACAAAACTTTTTGTTGTCTTTATCACTTTTGATCTATTCCTTATTGAATAAAAGTATTAATTTCTTGAAAACAAATCTTACTGACCCCTAACCTGTAGTGTATAATTCATATATATAATGAATAGTGTGCACATATGGTAAATATTTTCCTGGTTTTTAGTGAAGATATACTAACCTGCCACCACAGGTCCGGAACCCAGGAGGGTTTGCTTGTACTTGTTCAGGCTTTCATCATCCTTGTCCAGTTCCTGGATCTCCTGCAGGCTCTTCTGAGCCGGAGGCTGGTAGTTCAGAGCTGGCTCATCTACATCCTCAACCACTGGCACATCTTTATCTTTGTCAGCCATTATGCCTGAGAAAAACAGGGATGAAGGGTGTTAGAAAGGAAAATAATATTCATCTGTTGTGTCTCAATATGTTTAAAAGAACATTCATATGCATCTTCACATACAGATCAAGCTTATCATGATTTCACAACATACCTGGATGAAACAACATTCTTACTAACCAATCAGATTCTAGACTGAGGGCTGTGGCTTGAACGTTTTTATAATTTATCATTTACCTCTGAATTTCCCTTTTTAATATAACTTTATAGCTTCTGGACCACATTTCTGGACTGGTTTTGAAAAGGACTTCAGCAGGCTAGTCACGATCAAGTTTGTAGAGTCTGGTAAAAGCATAAAATGGCCAGATATTGAACTATTAGTGTAAAAATCCAGTGTGAAATCTATGACCTGTTAAACTATTTGTTTGCGATGTTCTATGTGATTCTTTCCTGTTCTACAGACTCTGACAAAAAGACAGACTGAATGTATTTACTGTTATCTTTCTACTTCTCGCACGCTGTTTAGGCCTGAAACACAAACCAAATCAGATTCGCTGACACTGTTAGAGACAAGAGATTTGCACAGTTATCTCTTTTAATATTCAGAGTTATTTGTTGTAATCCTCATGTAGCAGAGCAATACACTGGTAATTTCATTTCTATTCAGCTCATTTGAGAGATGGTTCCTAGCTAAATGCCCACAGTCTGTCAATACTGTATACAGCAAAAAGAGCAACTGCATGTTCTGTCCCTGTTTAATTATAAGCCAGTTTGTTTTTAGCAGATCTGTTTAAAGAAATCATTGCTTTTATTAATTCAGCCACATGTCAGACATTGAAAAATGTGTTTTTATTGTCACAAGCAACACACTGCGTTTCAGCGTAAGAGCTAATAATTACTGGAGGCTCGGCGAGCAGACAGCTGAGGTATAACTCCTCAGAGAAAAAGAGGAAAATAAAGACCTAGAAAACTGCTCTCCATGCAGAAGGCCAAGAACAGGGACAGCAATTTGTCATATGAATTAAGAGAGCTGAATTGTAATGTCCACATAACTCCCTTAGAGAAGCAGTCTTGTGTACAGAAATATACTGCATATAAATAGGATACAAATGGGGCCTAAAACTCTTAGGCCCGGTTTCACAGACAGGGATTAGACTAAGCCAGGATTAGCCCATAGTTCAATTAGGACATTTAAGTAATTTTAAGTAATTTAAGTAGAAAAAAACATTACTGGTGTGCACCTTGAGACAAAACAAAGGCAATGATATTTTAAGATCAGTCAGTGCAAGTTTCTTCCAGTTGAAACAGCTCAGACTTACATTTTAGTCTAGGACTAGGCTTAAGCCTTGTCTGTGAAACTGGGGGTAACCCCTTCAGAAATTATTAATTGCCAACCTCAGGAGGTCAAACTCAATATTATATGGGCTGTTTTATTTTTTACATGATTTCTGAGTTGTGCCATTTTTGCAACGCTGTTAGACACAAAGTCCGGCACGCGTAAATACAGTTTTATTTCTGGGTTTGGGCAATTTTGTAATTTTCTAGCAACAAACGTTGACTAACAAACACTAAATCAATCAATCAATAAAACAGGACAATAATATTGTTGGTAATTAAAATACTTTTCAAATATTTTTTACTAAAATGTACTAAACATCAAATTATGATTTTAAGTAATGGATAAAGTTGGGAAATTAAAGATCTCAGAGGTAAGGCGAGGCAAATATTAATAGATTAACAGATTAATTTTACATTAGATAATAGTTAATTAAGAATATCTTTTAGCTCTCGCAACAAAAAAATATGGGATATGTGCCTCTAATCCTTTAAGAAACAGTCACTGGACCCCAACATTTACCGAATTCATGGGAAGTGACAATGTCTAAAGCATGACATCATCGCTTTCATTAGCCTGGGTGAGAACAAGTGAAGCTCCTTAGAGGATGCATGTTCCTGAACAAAGCTGAGGATGAACAAAGAAATAAGACAGAAACACCCCCACCCAGCTTCATGTTTGCCCCGGCTGGTTTTATGTACAGTGTTGACGCTGTCTAGGCCAGATCTGCCTCAGCAGCCATGGAAACATCCTCCTTCCCAATGATTATCAAGAGTGATGATGAACCTTCCTTACATTATGAAAGGAGAACAAAAACCCTGAGTGCTGTAATGTGAAGGCAAATGCAATAATGGAAGGACAGGGCTACAAAATCTGATCTGATGGAATCAATAGGGTGTTTTTGAGGGTTACTCTTTAATACGCCATTAGTTTTATTACAGCGATTTTCACCGATACCATCTAATAAAAATATACCACCATCTCCTTTTGCATTATACAGCAGTAGCTCAAGGACCATGACACTCATATGCTGCTGCTGTATATAAAAATGGGGAGCACACTCTAAAGCCCACTCTATCCAGGAAGACAATCCGAGGAAGGACAAGTAGGTCAGAGTATAGTTTATGAGGAAGCTGCACAATTTGTGCATTTCCAGGTGCAAAATGCTGTTGAAACATACGGCATACTCCAGCTGCAGAAGACAAAGTGAGCCAATTAACCTACTAATTAGTGAGAAATAAACAGTCTGAATGTGTACAGATGAATGTGGTAATGAAGTGTGAGAGTGGAAATTTGGCTATGCATAAATGTGTATTAATCAACAGTCAACTCTTGTGCAAAATGGAAACGCCTGGACTGACTGCAGCGTTTCGTCAGTTTACTCAAGTGTGGCCACGTTTTGCACACTGGTGTGGACCAATATCCTGTGCATAATAAGGCTATTTAATAAATTATCCCTGTGCAATTATAGCTTAAATATTGCTAAAAAATGCACACCAATTAAATTTCTCACACACCGAACACACAAATCAAATCCCCTGAGTTGAGATTCACTACAGGGAGGCCTGGTCACACTGAATAAATGACTGGACTAATTGGGCAATTTAAAGCATATCCAAGACCCAGTGCCAAGATTCTCACTGTAAATTACAAGCAAAATGAACTATGTAGTGAGGGATTGCAGCTAAGATGATTATAGATACATTTTCATGGCATTTCAGGGCATGTTTTATGCATAATGATGATGGCATCTCAAAACTGCAACGTGATACATATTAATATTGCACATTAAAGCAGTAAACATCACTGTTCTCCTCTCAATGTGCACAAGTTAACAGCTAATCACTTGCAATTGTTCATAATGTGACCATCTCCTAAAATACCTTTAAAATTGTGGCTCTCAACTGGTTTTCCTTCAGGACCCAGATTATATAGTGCCAACATTGTGTAATTTATTGATATTACCACACAAGATTGACAATATGCAAGATTATTGAGACAACTTTACAGAAAATTGATAATAAACATTTTTACGGTTTCATGCTCGCAGCACCCAAATGAAAAATAAATAAATAAATAAAGCGTATTTATTTGGCAGCAGCTATTTTCACTAAGTGTAAATAGCAATTAGATGCTATTTAGCCTACATTAAGTGAAAATAGCACATTTTCTTAGCAACAGATGCTATTTACACTAATTGCAAATCGTGATAGTTTCTATTTACACGATGTAAAAATAGCAGAATTTTCTGCTATTTATACTACTTATTGCAAATATCGGCAAATATCTGGACCCCAGTATTGCAGTACATTATAAAACAGTATGCAATAATAACGTATTGAGTGTAAATGATAATTTTAATTCAAATTATTAAATGAATGCCGCCCTATTGGGACAATAAGGCCCTCCCTACACCTTTTCAATGATTTCCTTCATTTTTATTGAAAATAAATGCCTTTCCAAAGTGATATGAGATGTGAAAATGGAGAAGAACAGAAAGCGAGTTTGGCAAAAGGCGGATTCAAACTTGGGTTGATCGAGTCAAAAAGCTTACTCTATGCGCTTTACTGTCTACACCACTGGAGCTATTATTTGGCAGCCATTATTTGTAATGTTGTCTAGCCCAACCACATGTTGGTGCATGGAGTCGGTTACACTTTATTTTAAGGTGTCCTTGTTACAGTGTAATAATACATTTAAGTACTGAGTAATATTAATTAAATACATGTACTATATGGTTAGGGTTAGGATTAGGGTTTGTCTTAGGGTTACTTGCATGTAATTATGCATCATTTATTGTTATTATAATAGTAAGTGCATGTAACATGCGTAACAAGGACACCTTAAAATAAAGTGTTACCATAACCTCTGCCAACAAGGTATTTATTTTGTTATCCTAACTATGCACAATCATATTTTTAGCATCTAGGATTTTCCCCCTCTTGATCCTATCAGATCAGACCAGTGGCCATTTTTGTATCATGACCCACCAATTGAAAAGCACTGCTCTAAAAAACACTAGAGACTCACTCCCGTTCTCGCAGTGGCCACTAGTGAGAGGTCATTTTTATTAGCAAAGAGAAGAATGACAGTAATTACCCTTGCTCAGCTGTGTTAAATAGCAATGATAATACTTTGAAGAATCTGACAAGCTTTTTTAATTGGCCTTCCCCAACCTCCCAAGATATAATTTCTGAGTGAAATATGTGAGGCGCAGCATCTCGAGCTTCAAAGGCAACATGCTTATGGTCTGCTTTGATCAGTAGAAGCAGTTAAATGCCTGGCTAGATTGTGATGGATAGCATGCTGGTTTTTGTCTGATGGCGTGCTGCAGGTTTCAGTGCACAGTTAATGAGGTGGAGTGTGAATGAGCAAACAACACTGAAAAACTGTAGTCACTCATCCTCAACGCACAACAGCTGTACGGCCAAACATTCGGTGGACATTCAGCAGATGAATGGAAGGCCCACTAGGGTTTCTAAAGACCACACAAACCTTACCGTTTTTAGACTAACATGAATGTTACACCCTTGCAAAGGGCGATAAACCCCTCGGGTGTAAAAATGTCAAAAAAGAACCATGAGTACACTGATTCTGTTGTTCACTTATTTATGTGTCAAAGTACAGCGTGTCATAGTAAATATTTTTGTCTGAATATCTGAATTTATGAAGCACAGTTTGCTCTAAAATGGAAGCCAGCTCAGCAGCTGGTGTAACTAAATTCTTCCTGTATATTAACACTTTAAGCTACTCTGCAACCCTCACAATACTCCACTTTCTCAACTACTTTGACACTGTGCTTCTCTGCTAATCAAACTTAAAGTAAAGCCGAGAGTGATGCATATCAGTAAACCCTGATCCTGTAAGTCAGAAACAAACCACAGCAGGTCAGAAATCTGCGCAATTTTTCACAGACAAAACGCTGCAAGCCATTTGACACCGTCACAGAAGCTTTCGGTTGTAATGTATTGAAACATCGCAGCAGGAAGACACTTGTTCACAAGATGATGCCAAAGAAAAATTAAAAATAAGAGGAGATTCAACAAATAAAGCAGGCCCAGACAAAATCTACTTTTTTTTTGCATTGATTTTGAGGGAAAATATACAGAGTTGATTATCATATGACAAAAAGTGTAAGAGTACTAAACAATGACAAAAACGTAAGACTACTAAACAAATATCTGTAGCTGTACATTTACATCAATAGAATATGTAATATAATGTCATTTTTACAGTCTATGGTTTCACCCACAGCATAAGATGTTAAAGGTGCCATAGAATGGAAAACTGAATTTACCTTGGCATAGCTGAATAATAACAGTTCTGTACATGGACATGACATACAGTGAGCCTCAAACACCATTGTTTCCTCCTTCTTATGTAAATCTCATGAATAAAAAAGACCACTGAAAAATAGGCGAATCAGAACATAACACCGACTGTTACGTAACAGTCGGGGTCACTAAAAATTACACCCCCAACATTTGCATATACCCGCCCATGTTCTAGGCCAGCCGCCAACCGAACCATCAGAAGTTCTGCAGGTATTGTGAAGAAACAAGCGAGGACAACAGCGAAAATGGCAGCTCATGGAAATAAATGTTATGTTCCAGGCTGTGCAGGGGATGTGAAGTGCAGGGATGGGTTGTCTGTATTCAGAAAGGCACGGAAAGCAAATAAGGCCTTCTAATAAAATAACGTGAGCCACTAAAGGGACATGGTTAGCTCGTTGCTAGCTGTAGCCTGTTACAGTACATAAGATTTCACTTACCACATAAACAGAGTAAGGAGAGATGACTGAGGATGATGGCAAATGATTTACAGATCCTGAGCACCAGTGACAAGCATCTGATCTTGTAAAATGTGTGGTAAGTACTGCCGCTCCATAGAATAAACAGAGTACATGCGATTGCGAATATCGAAAGTGAAAGTAAAACGCGATCGTGCATTTGAAAACAGTTTCAATGCCCAGCATATTAATAGCGGCTCCCTGATGCCCGCATTTTATTTACTGTATAATTACCCAACAATATAACTGCGCGAGAAAGTACTGAAATACATATTTTCCCTGTGTTTCCTTCCTGTGAGCTACTGAAATGAGCCACACTGTGAAACAGCCAATCAGAGCAGAGCTCAACATTGAGCCGCACTGTGAAACAGCCAATCAGAGCAGAGCTCAACATTATTATTCATGACCCTTCCACATAAGCCAATAACAGACCGTTTCATTCTGGGGAGAAATCCTAGGGTTGTAAATGGACATGTAAAACTGTTTCTGGATAATTTTTGCCCTCACCTATGCCACATACCTTCTATGTAGATATCAGAGAACAATTTAAAATATTGTATCAATGCATTCTATGGCACCTTTAAGGCTTTTACACAGCAGAAATAAACACGACAACAGCCAGTCAAAGCATGCATGTCTCTTATAAGGCTGCATGTTCCACGTCTCCATCTCTGTTTATATGAATAGCACAGTTTTTTCTACTACACAAACTCAAACACACGTGAAGCTCACAGTGATTTCAGCATCACACTTTTACAGCATCAACTTTATTATCTCCAGAGCCAAAACATATCAAAACATTCAGTAAAAACACGTTGTTCATCTAAAACTCAATTACACATATTAAGATCAATCTTGTGGCGTCTCGAGGAAGTATCAGTGTTTCACTGCCAACACTGCTCCCTAGTGGTCGGGAGCATTTCCGTTGTGTTGTGAGCTTATGTTTGCTTTTTTAATGGCGTTGTGTTGTGAGCTTATGTTTGCTTTTTTAATTTCGTTGTGTTGTGAGCTTATGTTTGCTTTTTTTAATTGTGTTGTGTTGTGCAGTGCACTACTGGGCCACTGTAAATTGGGGACTAAGTGACAAATTCTCAGGATTGTTAATCTGATAGCAGCTGTAATGTGAGAAACCAGGTGAAAACCTGACAGCACGTAGGGATGTGAAATGATGCATGTGATCGTCCTCATTCATATGGCCTTTCCCTACAGGATGCACAAACACGTCAGCTTTTTGAAATTTCTGTTTCTCCTGCATGCAATCTAATTGATTTACTCCTTTAAACATGTGTCAGGTCTCTGACGTACAGCCATCCATCACAGCGCAGCAGCAGCTGAAGCTCATTGAGTCGTGATGCAGCTCTGCCGGGCCACAGGGGGTCTTAGTGTGTCAGCACCTGCAGCCCGGCAGAGACAGAGAGCTGAGAACCCTGTGCACTGGTCAGTCCCTTGAAGCCCGGTTTTATGAGTCTTCTCTAAACACCCTTTGACTCAACTGAGATCACCCTGTTTCACACTACTCTGGCTACTCTGACAGACACACAAATCCAGTTTGGTTTTCAAATCCCATCTTGAGGACTGAACTATCCGCACTGTATATCCATGTATTTTGTTAATATCCGGAGTATCAATATGAAGGTGTGGTCACATTTGCCATCGATTGGCGAAATTTCAAATGGGAAATCCAGTAATTCCAAAAGAAATCTACACAATCAGGAGATTTGTGTGAGGCGGAAAAAGTTCACCTTGCAGAGATCGCTCAAGTTTAAAGTCATGAAACGGAAGTTGCGATTGTCTTTTCTTCTCAACTGTGACGTATATCCGAGTGAAACGGCATCGAAATGAGAGGGCGGGACTTGATTTCGTCCTTTGAGAACTGATTGGATCGTTGGAAGTTGGGGCGTTACTAACAAAATGAAGGCAGATCTGAAATGCCAGTTTGCAGATAGTGGTGGGGTATTTCTCGCCACTGGATTCACTGCCAACACCCAAGCATGAATAAAAGTTTTATTTATTAGGGATGATGACCACGATCAACGGCACAAAACATGTCTAAACAGCGCGCGCATGGGCGCGAGAGAGAGAGACTGCCTGAATGACTGAGCGTGTCCTCCATCAGGGTAAAGTCATATATTCATGAAACAAATGAGTTTGCGATGTCCTAAGAGTAATGTTGTCGTAATATCCTAATATCTTTTCAGTGTGTAAGGGTAACGTACTCCCTCATGACTGGTGTCAGTGCTATAAAGTGAAGTATCAGCTTTAGCTTTCCTCCTGTCGTTTATCCCAGCGTTTACCCCTTACGTCACTAGCTCCGCCCTTGAGCCATTACTCGTGACCAGAAGAGTAGAGGAGTCGTTTTGAGGGGGAGGGGAGGTTAACGTTTTTGATTAAAGATTACAAGGGCACATGAAGAAGTGCACGGATAAATTATTTATAATAAACACTACAGTATTCCATCAAAAAATAAGAATTGTCAATTTTGATTTCATGCCGACTTTAAAGTCTGCATGAACCGGAAGTTGCTGTTGCTTTATTTCAGTGTAGTGACGTATTTCCAGCAGAAACGGAATATTGAGTAGAGGGCAGGGTTTTATTTTTGCGCTCCTCCTCTCTGTCTCTCACTCATAGCAACCTAACAGTTGGAGGGGTGTGTATTCTGTAATTTTGTACAATGAAATAGTGGAAAAATAGTTTTAAGGGTACTTTAAAGATATTTAAATTATTTATTTGTGTTCCTGTTCATAGAACAGTTAGTCAGGTAACTTGCTCAAAACACCAGCAAAAGTGAACACCTGTATACAAAATCACATTCTTTAATGGGGGTCCTGCGTCATCCAAGCAACTGCCATTGAGATTAATGGGAATGCTTATGGAGAAACAACACTATAGCAATCTCAGATAGCAAAAGCACACAGAGATATGCACATTTACTCTTCACTTTACACATAAAGACAGGTGTTCATTTGTCACACACTATTAGATATCAAAGCGAAATGGAGACACTAAGTGAGTAGTAGACACTGATAAAGAGGTAAATCGGGAATGAGAAGCACTGGATTGGTGTCAGTAAGCAGAAGCTCTGCAGAGTGAAGCCTTGAATCAACAACATCAGTGACATGTAATTACAAGCAACATGATGATCACACACACAAAGCAATGTTGTGAGTGCAACAACAGATTGATCAATACATATTGATCAATCCACCTTTGCTTGTTTTAACTGCATCACATGGCAACAATAAAAATGTCTACATCCACAGAGGAAGTCATCACACGAAATGATTATATATATGACTTTCTACTTGATTTTAAAAATCTATTTGAATTGTAAAAAGGTTTTATGATACATTACAACTTATAAATACCATGCGTAATGAGCTTAGAACTACTTTAGCTGAAGGTTTAGGGATGGTCTATTACATTGGTAGATCATCTGAGGTCTTTTAGTGGAGTTTAAAGAGCATTCCAAATGCACAAATTCAAGTTCATTTTACAACATTTAATCATTTTTTGCATATAATTTCACTTTTTAACTTTATCTCATAATAGATAGCATACATGCATCCTCACCTCTGTAGCAAACTGTTAACCAGAGTAGTTCAAGAAACTGTCCACCAAATTCACAAACATCCAAGCCCAACATTGTGAGTAAGCTCTTTTCAACAAGGTTCCTCCAAAAAAAATTACCCCCAAAAAATTCCAGAAAGCACACCTCCTGTGGTATAGAAAAAAAATGTGTCTAAAACACATTCAAAAAAGAATTCACAGCAGCATCCCTCCTACTGCCACAAAAAACCAAGATACAGAATCACTGGGTGTGGGTTGGCTAGAGAGAGAGCAAGTGAGAGAGAGGGGGAGAGAGATAGTAGGGAGACAGAACGTGAGAGAAGGAGAAAGAAAGTAAGGGAGTGAACGAATGCACAAGCGATCTGAGTGTAATCCGTGCTGGAAAACAGCTGTGGCTGAAGTGTTGGCAAAGAGGCAGTAATGTGGGAACGGTATTCCAGTCTGCAGACGCTATTGATTCCACCGGCATGAGAAGCAAACCCTCCGCCTCAGTTCAGCACGCCTCCCAACCCCATCACTCATTAGACAGGAGACTGCGATGATCTCATCCTCTTCCTCACATACATCCACACAAACACACACACACACACACACACACGGTTCCTTTGCCACTCCGTTCTCTTTATTCCCTCTTCTATTTCTCTGCCTTCACATCCCGGCTCTCTAGAGACACTTATTATTCTTACCATCCCCCGTTTTGTATCAACTATCATATTGTTTCCCCTTTTATCCCCCCCTTCTCGCCCTCTCTCTTTCTCTTGCTCTTTTCTTCAGGGGCAACATGCTGGGCGGACTGTTTTTTTCCCCCTTATTCGAAGATGACTTTCTTTCAGTTTGCAGTTCTGCAGCATGTCGCTCTTTCATCTCTCTCAGGGGTCATCAACCTGTCAGAGGAACCTGTCGGAGGTTACACTGGGCGTGCCGCTGCATTTCACGTGGCCTTGAGGCTTTGCCATTGGTAGCGTCTTGCTGAGTGGTGCTGCATTGCCAAACCCTTTTCAAGAGACTTGTAAGGACAGAGTTTATGTGCGCCGACCCATTACGACATTTCACTGCGTGTCTGGTGCAAAGCTAGGGAACAAACAGCACATGATCTGATATGTCAACTAGGTAAAGACACATTGGATTGCTTCAGAGGTAGCATGAATATTTAGTATAATGCAGCAATGAGCCATGAAGGCCGTGTGTTATGTGTTTTTTTTTTCAGTGATTTTTCCAAGTGCAAAGGATGTTCTTATAGATTGGCGTTAAGTGAAACACACTTATCTGTTGTAAAATCACTTTAACAAACCATTTTGTGTGGGTTTATTATTATTAGCGAACTAAAAAAAAAGCAATATGATAACAATAAGACAATAATGTTAATAATGTTAATGTTACATTTTTTACAGTATATATACTATAATATAACATGAAAAAAATGAAGATATTGCTCATGAATTCCCTTTCTGAGTTCAATTATTTATTAGGTTTATAATATATGCCTAAAAATATAATATAATCTAATATAATATAATATAATGTAAACATGTGAATTATTATATAGCCTAGCCTAGTTATCTAAACATCCCCATGTAGTAGAGTTTGCACACAACTACAGTACAACTGTGTGTAACTGTAAATATAAAAGTTTTTTTTACCCTTCTGCGCCCATCATCCGCTATTTCCACCATTTAATCAAGCCAATCATCTTTAATACATGACGACATTTTATTTCACAATAAAATGTAAAAAAATAAAAACCGCGTTTGCGTTGGGTCTCATGTTAAGCTATTTTGTCTGCAACCTTTCGATTTATACAGCGACTGATTTGGCACACATCATTCTCTTTCTATGAAAGTTGTACACTGCATTCACCGGTTCTAACTCTATAGCGTCAGCAACTCTACAGCAGTTTCCCTAGAATTGCAGTTGTTATGCATTTACTCGAACTCAATCAAATGGCTTTCCCAACTCATTTTTGCATGTGCAGCTCATTATTTCTTTTGCATGGTCACGACATAAGAAGGGCACGGCCGGCCACGCGCGCGCGCAGCTTAGAGGGAATATTGCCTATAATGATAATGAGAAATATAAAGTTAATAATCGTTAATAATTGTTCCAAATCTTTGAGAATAAGGAAGTCTATACCAGTACTATAGTGATAACGAAACACATTTGGAATCCATTTCAAAACATTTTTTTCTTTCAATCTGATGAACAATAAAAACTTTGACAACCAATCAGAAAACACACAACTGACCCTTCGCGAAGTCCTGCTGTCTTTAGTTACTGCTATGTCCGACAAGCCATGCAACACATCATGTTCCCATGCATCCCATTCATCGCAGAGCAAAGAGGAAACTGACAACACGCCGACAGACAAGACAGAGCAGGTTACTTTAGGTATGAAATAAAGTCTCAGGCTCTCAGCTTTCAAATTTTGTCATTTTTTAAAGAAATTTAAACAATAAATACCACTCTGTGGCTCTTTGTGTCGTTACAGATCGCTGTAGAGCCTCCACTCAAACGGCAGGTGAACCGATCATCTCTTCCTCTTTATAGTTGTCGCTGCTGTCAGAGAGTGAATTTGCATTTTCATGCAGACTGTCTGCTGTTTGTTTCATGCAAATGTTTTATTTTGCATAATTTCACAAAACTTAGGTCAGACCATTCTGTTTTTGCTTTCAATTTTGAAATTATATAATGTAATTTACATTAAAAACTAATCATACTATAATGTTGCATGTTTGTTTGGATCGTGATTAAAATGCAGTGGTTCTGCAACTGTTTCATGCAATCTTATGCATATAAAGGCACAGTCAGAGACAAACCGTGATAAACCGAGAAACCACAAGAATCCTAAAAAAAAGTGATAAAAAATTTTAAATTTAAATTTAAAACTATTAAAACGCATTGGTATTGATGCTAATGTACTTATTGTTCAGTTATCAATCAGTAAGAGCCTTTAAATTCAATTTTATTTGTCACACAGACAATTGCAGTTTGGTGCAATAATGTGAGGCTATTATTGTGGCTCATCCATTCAGAATATCTTTCCATTTTATAAATTAGGTTTACTTTGCACAAAGGCAACATTACATGTACTTATAAAAATCATAATCATAGAACATGCTCAGATGTGAGACTGAAGGACCAAAGCAAAAGCAAAAATATAATGCAAACATCTAAAAAACTACAGCATTCAACCCCCAATAGTTATTAATAGTTAAAATTCCTGAATTTTAGTTTAATTCACACATTTAAACAATGATATAGAGAAGCTGCACTAAGATGGGAAGAGCTCCTATAGTACCCCCCCCCCCCAAAAAAAAAAACAGCCCTTATAATTAAAATAATTTAATGAGAAATTTTGCGTTCATTCTGAAATCTTTGACTCTTGACTGAAAACTTTTGTATTTTTGAAATCTAAGCAGAATGTGTTACTCTCAGTGGCACATTTGAGATTAAAAGGTCTTTTTATTCTCAACTTAGCATAAACCTCTGCTCTCAATTTAAACTGATTTAAATTAGATATTAAAGAGAATTTATTTGTGGTCATTCTTTCCAACTGTTTAGGCTTCACACTGTGGTCTGCTAGCACAATATGGGAGTTAAGTTCAGACTGACTTGACAGTTGTTCACATCAAGCAGCTCTGAAAAGGAACTTGACAGCATACATAACAGATCTATCAAACTACACTAAGCTGAGAGCACCAGTCTGCTGCTATCTGAGCAGCCTGTGATTTTCAACGACTGCCCCTGTCCACACATCAAAAAACTTTTTGAGGGGCTGCCTCAACTTAAGGAAAAAAAGAGAATCTGAATCGACTAACCATAAAGTCATGCATGCACACTTTTGAAAAAAATAAGATCTCTTATGATCTGCATGACTGGAAACCGTTGCACAAACAGGAAGTAACATGAGTGCCTTCTCATTTCAACCACAGTTGGTGTAGATCAGTGGCTCACTCTCAGCAATATGGAGCTTGCCATATACTGTCTGAATGTGCTCACAAATTGGTTCTGAAAGTCAAATAAATTTAAACACAGAAGCACACTGGCATGGTTCTGAACGGTTCCTCTTGAGGCTTGTTCTGAATCCAGCAGCTCTGTTCCACTCAGGAAGTTCTGCGCAAGCCTGAACAACAAACACCTCAAGAAGGAAGTGAAAGGGCTGTCTTGATCAATAGACAGAGATCTTGTTTATCGAGGTCTGCCAGTTAATACACACAGCTTCCCTTTTACGGATCTCTCAGACATTGTGATATTTTTGGCTGCTTCTCCATTGACTGGTGCTGGGGGCTGTAGAAAGACTTGTTTATTTGTGTGGGAAAACAGGGTTAGCTAGATAGAACGAAAAGTACTAAAAAAATACAGTTTTCATTGCTATACGGAAATTATTTTCACGCAAGCTTTTATAGGCTATTTATCAGCTGGGTGATGCACCATGATGTATGTCATCTACTGCACTCATCCATATGAGGCTAAAAAGCACTGTGAGAATTTTCCAATCATTTTACAGCCCCCTAAACCATGTCAATGTAAAATGAGCTTTCAGAAAAAAAGCATGTCATATCCGAATTCTCTTGAGGCAGCAATAAAATAGCAATAGACTTTCTCGAGCTGATGAAAGCATACCAGTTTGGCTATAAAGACACAAACAACGCAATCATATAAAGCTCCGGCTATGTGTGTAAAAGACTGATTTTTTTGGAGCGAGGACATTGTGAGACAGTTAGAAGTCATACTGAATGATAAGACGAAGGACTGAATTTGGACAGAGAGCAAGAGTGATTCACAAGCACTTCAAATCAACTTTCTTATCCATGCACAAGTAAAAATTACCCTTAGTTTAATAGTCAAATGCTAAAAAGAGATATTTATGCAATTTAAGTGCAATAAAAGTGGGCAAATATTGTAATTATTTTAATGTTTTTTCTTTCTTTCTTTCCTTCATTCATTCATTCATTCATTTTCTTTCTTTCAAATATACAAGCATGCTGATTTGCTCATTCTGCTCAATTTTATTACCATTACATATTTGTTCATATTCATACTTCTAAAATGATAAAGGATGTCAGTAAGGTGTCACAGGAGCCAGTCAGAACAGGATCTTAGTTTGGTCTTCGTTAAAAGAGGATGTGGTTGCACACGACTTTACCAAAAACGTACATTGAATGTGAGAGGATGGGGCAAATACGGTCTTTGTGGCATCAGTGAGTTAATCAGTGACCCAAATTATAATCAAAGCAACATATATATATATATATATATATATATATATAGTGTGAATTGAAGTAAATCATATATACTATATAAATATATATACTGTGTGGATTGAAGTATAAACCTCCTATCTTATTGATCCCATTTTAGAAAGTCAATCAGAAAAAGAAAATTAAAATCATAAAGATCACATATATAATCCTTACATCCTTTTAAAAAAAGGACTGACTGCGTTAAAATTTAAAACAGCATGCATTTTTGTATTGTTTACATCTGTGCATCACTTCTTTGCAGCGAAACAAGTTATTTCTAACATTGCAAATAAAGTTAGAAAGTTACTAAAGTGAGTAAAAGTGTCTTACCGCTTAGTTTTGTCTTGCAGAACTGTAGATGCGGATGTGCAAGAATGTTCAGGTCATGTGTGTACCAGGAAATCGAGTTTACCAATCACAAGTCAGCGCCTCACCGTAACACACAGCAGCTCTGACAAACACCAGCCAAGTTTAATTAAAATTGTTTTACGGTTTTGTAAATATCGCCATTTATGTTTGTAGCTACTTGCAAATGAATGTCACATTATTATTAATGTCAAAATTGTGTAGCCTATAAAAAATATAAATATAACAGTTCAAGTATCACAGGATATGCATGAGTAAGTTTGACAGTAATCTTGTTGCACGTGCTGCAAAGCAAAAAAAAAAAAAAACTGCAACGTTAGCATGTTCAGTCTGATATTGTGTAATCAAACACATCACATTTATCAAACTTTTTTTTTTTTTTGTACAACTATGTATCATATCACCCGTATCAGTATATTAACGACTGGTTGCATAGAAACTCTTATGAAAATGAAGAAAGACCTAGCAGTGTCAGGGCAGCTCTGTGCTTTCTCCACATTCCAGTGTGCAGAGTCTCAGCAGGTATCTGCACCACTAACTATGAGATCCTAAACATGCATTCACAAACTCATCTGCTAAAACATATGACACGATCTTTGTCTCAACATGTCTGTAAATTCCTCGAAGTGCTTTTCGACGTTTCTTAAACCAATGCCTGCTGCAAAAAGCTGCGCTCTTTCTCCTGTTTAGTAACCTGCGTCAAAACGTAAAACGACATGTAATCCCTGCTGGGAAAAAAAAGCAATAGAAACCATCACAGAATTTGTAATGGTTTTACTGCTTATATAATGGGAATTGTACTGGTTTTAATGGAAACTGTAATGGTGCCTATAGGCCTTGACTGGTAATTGGTCGCCTTCTATTGGTGGCTTGTTAAAACCACCAAATCCTAATGGAATATGTCCCAAAACACACTACAGGTAACCTTTTTAATGGTTTTAATGGTTAAAAGTTGATAGTTTGTACTGTTTGTAATGGTATTTGTAGTGGAAACCATTAGATTTTCTGTGATGGTTTCTATTGTTTTTTTTTTCAGCAGGGATGTTAAATGTTCATTAAACACAATTTTATAAAATGAATAAATATTAATATTAATTAGTTAATATAAGCCCAATATATCTACACTGTTAAATGTGAAGTTATAAATTATTCATTCAAATTATGATAAACATTTGGATTATAAATTTGTGACGCACTCTATTTGATGTTGTCAAGCATATTAAATCTGGACAAAATAGGTCAGTTACTGTATCAGATTTTGTTTGACTAGCCTTAACATACCTCGTATAGTAGCATCCAAAATTTTTTTTTTTGTTTTTTTTTTATGGTAACATTTGTTCATTTCATGCACTCTTTGCATAAATTGATTTGATAGATAGATAGATAGATAGATAGATAGACAGACAGACAGACAGATAGACAGATAGATTTGTTTCCATGGATTGATCCTGGTATTGCTGGAGTTGCACTACAGTAGAGCAGGGCTGAAGGCAGTTGAGGAATGCTCAAGAGTAGTTTACCCCCAGGCCACAGCTTTTATCACTCAGTCATACCTGTTTTTTTTTCCTCCAGAAAAGAATATGCTATACCACCGGTTCTCTGTCTTTTTGATTCCAAGGCCCCCCATTGTCCAAGACGATATTCAAAGCCCTTCTGCACAATACAGCTATGTTGCAGTGGACAAAATTGTCTGATTCAGACCTCAAATCTGTAGCTTCACCAGAGTGAGAAATGTGATGGCCGTAGTCCATTTACATGTTATAGATCTTCAATTTATTAACCGTTTTGAAGTATTTTAATTAAGTTAAATTTAATATGCAAGTAGTCTTGTGAATTTGCTGGGATCTCAGTTTGAGAACCACTGTGCTTTACTGAACATCAGACTAGTTTAATGTGTCAGCTTTTATTAAGAATCTTACTACCATCTTCTGTTTAAAAATCGAATAACATTTTCACCATGCCACTCTTTAGTGTTTGATATGTTTGTATTATTTTATTTTTATAACATTGTTTATGTGTATTTATAAAAGCATATGTATAACTGCTGCTGCTGTTACTACTAATAATAATTCTTACTTTCTTAAAGGGATGGTTCATCCCAAAATGAAAATTTTGCCATTATTTACTTACCCTCATGTCATGTCATTCCAAACCTGTATGAGTTTCTTTCTTATGTTGAACACAAAAGAAGATATTAAACAGAATACAGAAATACAATCAGGCACTGGGACCAAAGTAAGTTATGCTTTCTCACTTTTTTGTCATTGCCACAGAAGACTCTCTGTATTTCTCTGAACCACACTTTGGGAGTTCCATGAGATTATAGTCAATCCACGCCTGCAGGGAACGGTGGGTAATTTAGAGTGACATTAACTTTCAAAGAGGCCTAGAGCACACTGCGAACGGGAGATGGAGGACTTTGAGCTCTCTGTTTCTTTAAACTATCTTTAAAAGTCAGTCCTTTTTATTGTTGTACCAGCTCATATGTAATCCGTAAAGGCTGCCTGACAATATTTTACCTGTTGGCCTAAATTCCTCTTCTCTCAAAGAAGCAGGTGTTCTTTCTCAAATGTATTTATGCTCTCAGCCACTTGTCACTCATATCCCAGTACTACATTTGACATCTGTCTTTGTGTGACATGATCTTTTTAATGGTGCTCAAACTTCAACATCAATCACTATGAAATCTCTATATCAGGGAATTAGCTTTAAGCACATTAGTGCGTAGATTACACCATGCCGAACGTCAGCAACCTTGGTCTAATGAAGTGCAGGTAATGTTGTGTGTTAAATACTGCAGGGACATAATCACCAGTTAAAACATAGATAGATAGATAGATAGATAGATAGATAGACAGATAGATAGGTACGTATTTGTATGTTGATCCCACCTTCACACGTGCCACATTTGGTCGATTATGTACAATGTCAGCACACTATACTGGTCAAACATAGATGACATCATCCTTTGTTTACAGCTGTCTGAAAGTTCTTTGAAATCATTTTTGAGTGAAACTGCTGTTGATGGCAACTCAGTGAATGAAAATGTTTGCAAAAATTTAGAAGATTCTTTGAAGCACATATTTCTTGCAAAGGAGCTTATATAGCCATCCAACTAATGTCATTATCGAAGTTGTTGACCGCTTGGATGATTGTGAGTGCAGATTTTGTCTTCATTCATTTCCTCTGCAGATGCCAGGAATGAAGCATATGTTCTACAGTATCAAATCCATTACAGTCTCTACAGGTGAGTTGACCATTCAGAAAGATTTCTCAATGAAGGCCAGTTTGTGTTTTCAGAATCCAATGTGTGTTCTTGGCCTTTTGCCTGAGTTAACCTGCTTGCTGCTATGTCACTGCACCAATCTGTCAGGCTTAGCTGTTGACCCATTGACGCAAACACAGGCCAGCCTGAGTGTATTTAAGCCGGCTTTCCTCAACTGCAAGGAGAGAGACTGACGTTGATTGAGAAGTCGTTTGCAAACACTAGAGTCCTCAAGAACCTGATTTTTGGAAAAATCTGTTAGAGACGTGTACAGGATGAGCTCGGGAAATAGCTGCGACAGTCTCAGCGACTCACTCATAAACCCGATAAGAATGGTAGGACCAACAACACCCAGAAGAGGGCCACCTAAATTCAAACAGAGAATGACAAGACAATTCAAAAGCAAACCTCCCAAAAAGGGAGTGAAAGGGTGAGTAGACGACATTCAAATCTGTTTGATCTCTACACTTTTAAAGGTAGAAGTAAAGGCATCTTTGATTCCATGAAGAACCTTTAACATCCATGGAATCTTTACATTCCACAAATGATTCTTTAAAGTAGAAAAAGGTTCTTTAGATTTTTAAAATGTTCTTCACACTAAGAAAATAATGGTTCTTTTAAGATCTGTTCACTGAAACGTTATTTTGGGGAACCAAAATGGTTCTTCTATGGAGAAACCAGTTTTTTAAAGACTGTGGAAATAATCTTATTTTTTAATCAGTTTCTTCTCTTCTTTAATTAGATTTGGAGATGAGATCCCAGGAATGGATGGTCTTGGCACTGGTGAGAGTAACCCTTGGAACATTGCTTTTGTAGTGATAAAATTACTCCGTTGTGTTGTATGCTAAACCCGTTACTCTTGCAAACTGATTTTTCTCACTGTCTGGCTCATTGCTGTGCTTCATCTGCCAATTTCTTTCATGCACAGACATCACTGTGGTGTGTCCGTGGGAAGCCTTTAGCCATCTGGAGTTGCACGAGCTCGCCCAGTATGGTATTATTTGAAACGGACGACATGAAGATGTGTCACCTGGACTTGTTTAGTGGACTAGACTAGTTTCACCTCTGGATCCCAAATGAGGGATGCTGCAAATGGACACTTGCACCATTGCCTTGAAGCAGTTGAGTTGTATAAACGCCAACCCACCAGCCTATGAATGCACAATACATATAATGTAGTGACTATTCAGATGCAGGACGAATTAGGTTTATGAAGGTTGGTAGGATGATATAAGGTTGGTAGGATGATATAAGGTTGTAGAATGTGGAGCAATGTGGAATTTGATTCCAGTCTGTGTTCTTTTCTACAGCACATAACCAAAATATTTATTTTCAATATCCACTGTTTTTACTTGTGGTAATTCTATATTTTGACTCTTTTTAGTAGATGTACTCTGAAAGGAGAGGCCTTATTAGCTGTTTACATCACTTTCACAAATCTGTTGTGTGGTATTGATGTCTTAGAATTTATTCTGCTTATTTGGCTTAATTGTATTATTAATTGTTCAAATAAAAATTTGGCTTAGACATGATCTTTTTCCTCAAGTATTTGAAACATGAACAAGAAATATGTACAATGGCTGCAAAAAAAATTGTGGTCATTTCTCAGATGACTTGTCTTGAATAAAATGCCTTTTAAATTATTAGCAGTTCACAACTGCTAACTGTTCTGCCACTCAAATTGCTTTCCTCTAATTAGTCTATTTTCTAATTTTTCTAAATGACTTATTCATACTGATTAACAGGGTAATACTTAATCAGTAATTACATTTGTTAAGCATTACAACTCAAAGAATGAGCTCATCAGCATTTTTAACAAAAGAAAGGCAAAACTAAAGGATCGTAAAAGTATGTTTTTTTTCAGATACAAGCATATGTATATGATTAACAGCATTTTAAAACATTACAGTAACCACAATTAGTTGTACTAAATGCACAATCTCGAATCAGTTTAGGATAGTTGATGGTTCGCTAAATGTGGGTTGCTTTGACGAGCCTCAATCAATTGCGCAAGAAAATTACTGACAGCAGGGGCGGAAACAACCCCCCAGAGGTGGACAAAGTACACAACTCCATCACTTGAGTGAAAGTACAGATACTGCTGGTCAAATATTGCTCCATGAAGGTTGTAAAGACAGATTTTTACTTAAGCAAATGAAAAGTTTCAATGCAAAAGCCTCTAAAAGCTATCTTGGTCAAAAATGAGATGATACTGAGTGAATGCTCTCCAAACATAGTATATGTTCATCAAGTACTTTCACTTCAAATGCACTAAATCCCAGCCTCAACCCATTCAGAAGTACCAGTACTTACATAGAAACCTATACATAGTAGCCAGAAAGAAATGCCAATTTTAAAGAAAACGTCAGACGTACTTAGAAGCTTTTGCATCTGAACTCTTCAAATTTTCTTTTTTATGTCAATGCACTGTTTTATTATTGTATGTAATACTTGCAGTACCTTATGCCTCTGAAGCAACTAACAATATATTACACCTACTGAATACACTGACTAGCTTGTAGTATTCTTTGGAGTAAAGAGCTTTTAGAATATTAAAAACCTATAGAAATGAAACAAAACATGTATTAAACACCCCTACCCACCCCCACAAAAGCAGGATGGTGATGTTACACAGTTCTGGCAGTAGGCTATGTGCACACATCTATGTGTAGCCATTCATCCACATTTGAACTGAATGGACAGTAAAATTGCTGTAAACAAAGACTGATAAGAAAAAATATCAAACCTGCTTTAATACACAACTGTAGATGTATAACTTTTACAACAGCAACACTGCTTTAACAAAAAAAAAAAGAAAAAAAAGCAAACCAGCAAGATTTATGACATCAAAACAAATATTCAAAAATGCTCTCTAATCGCTCTCGCTGTACCTTGATGTCATACACAGAATGGTTCTTGACAGTTCTTCTTCAAGTCAAACACCTACTGTGTTTTGTTAGAAGGTGCACCACTGTTCTTCTGTGGCTTTAATATTTTCATTTACACAATTCTGCAAAATCAGACAATATTGTCTAATACATACCACAATATTAACTTCTTATTATTGAACTGTTGTAAATAAACATCACATTTGCAACTGGTCAGTGTTCAAAAAAAGCTGAGAAATCATTTCACGTAGCCCTACAAGAGTGATTACTGACAGAGTCTGGAAAAAAGGTCATGTTTTAGAGAGCTGCAACATAGTAACGACTTTCTAATTCGAGGACCTTGATACAAATGTAGTGGAGTGAAAATTACGATATTTGTCTTTCAAATGTAGTGAAGTTAAAGTCATAAGTTTCTAGAAAAAAATAATACTCAAGTACAAATACTCATAAAGTGTACTGTACATAAAAGTACAGTACTCAAGTAAATGTAATTTGTTACTCTCCGCCTCTGTAACCCCCTTGTTTCAAAACGAAAATACATATAAACAACTTTTTAAGCAAACCTTCTGCAACTGAACTTATGAATAGGCACTGAAGAATACATAACATACAAATTAAAAATAAATTGAAATGTTGAATATCAGCAATGGATTATGCTCTTCTATGAAATACACCACTGTATAAAAACCTTAATCTTGTCTTGATGACTTGTTTTATAAACATTGAGTAAAAAAAATAGAGCAGTGACAGTTACCGAATGCTCTAGAGCAGCTGATGCCAGACAGATGTATTTTGGCATCTATTGATTTGAGAGGATTAACGAAAAGAGATTTGAGACTTGCGCTAAATGGATTAGGACACACTGATCTTAACCATCAGGCACCTGCGCTGCAGATGGACACATTTAATGCTTTACGCTCAGTTATTTTTCTTTTTCAATGGAGCAAGATCAAATTAAAATAAATGTATTTATGATTTTAATACTGTTTAAGCACTTGTTGCAGTTGAAAAGTATTTGCCAGTCGATATTAAAACACTAACCAGATGACCTCACAATCACCCATGATTCAGCAGTGTATATTTACATAATCTTAAATTATACAATTGTGTCAGTATTTTTCTTGAATTATAATAAATCCTTATGTGATACTGTATAATTTCTTAAGGGCTCTCTCCTGAAATACATTACATAGAGGCTGGTTGTTCAAGATATACCTCACTGTGTGGATAAAACATGTTGAGCTACACATGACAGCACTGATTATAATAAACAGGGTGGATTATCACAGGATTCATACTTGAAAACTTCCGTGAGATCCTTGTAGCATTAGTCACAGAATTCCATTTTACACGTTCACACCTTAAACCATTTTTTTCAGACAGCTCACAAGAACGTACCATTGTAGTATCAGGATGAATATGCCAAGTAAAGCTTATTCATGTAGTGTTCTTGCCTTTGCAATTTTAATTGGGCTGAGTTTCCTGAAGCACTTAGTAGAACGTCAGTCACATATACACATAATGCATGTTTCTCAGAATCACTGATATCCAAGTTAAGTGAAAACATTTAGCCAAAGCCTCAGACTGCTCACGGAATCTTCAATGAATTGACTTTAACTGAAAAAATGACTTTTTTATTGTTCTCTTGCATTGTTGACAAACTATTTTTCAGTTTGACACTGTAAAGGTGCTTTGACACAATCTGTATTGTATAAAGCAATCTATTGAAACAAAATTGGGGTCTTTTAATCCACCTTTATAGCTTTTAAGCCATCTTTATGATAGAAGACTAAAAGAGAAAATACACCAAGAAATACATGTTTGGACCAAAAATACTGTCCTGTCTTGAACTACACAGATGTTTAGCCAAGTCACTAAAGAGGCCTGAGGAATTCATTTGTTGATTCTTAGCTTTATTAGTTCACAAAGTTGTTCAAATGGTTATAAAAGTCTCTTTTTTTTTTACTTCAAATCAACAACTATATAAAAAGTAGAGATCAGCACAGAGAAAGGTCATTGATCAATAAAAACAAATAATGTTGGCTTTAAACAATGAAGTGTAGAACCTACAGGTCAAACTTTATAGCATAGAAACAAAACAGAATGTCATGTTTATACGCTTCATCTGACGCTCAGTTAAATAACGTTTGTTGCAATCACCGCTTGGCAATTATTTTAGCATAATCATCTTTCACTATTCAATACTGTAATTTAAAAGGTCAATTTTAAAGTATAGATTTTCACAGAAAACAAATGCAGCTCAAGGCAGAAAAATTCACATCGTGTAGACACTAAATGTACTACATAAAACCACTAGCTAGTTTTAAACTCGTACCAAAACTTGCCAGTGCCAAGACGCTTGTGAAAAATAGGATTTATGCATTTAATTTTAGGGCCTGATCTACCCTAACAGATTTAATACCAATTAAATTCAAAGACAGAAACATTTAAAAATCCTAACAGCACTAGGTAAACAGAAACGTAATGAACCATATTTGCACGTCTGTATTAAGTGCACATCACCAACAAGTTTCTTAATGCTACAAATGGGGATTAGAGGAACCTATTTTATTCCATATCAGGAAAACTTGCTTGAATTGTCCTGCACATTTATAATGAATAGCTTACTTTGAGCTAACAACACTAGAACCTATCTTAAGCGTTAGCAAGTAAGTATTCAAAACCACAGCCTTGCTGAAAATGGCATGGCAATGCACGCTGACGTACACATCTCAAATGACAACTATGTAAGGTGACACAAAATGGTGCTTTTGGAGAGGCACAAAAGGTGAGGGCTCCCGAACAGCTAATCTACTCTAAAATATTATAATAGTAATAAATAAACAGTCACATAGTGCAAACCTAACATAATGTGCACATCCGCTGTATTTCTACAGGCAAAAATAAACGCATAACTGTGTGATAAAGGAGCAACAATGTATTTTTCAAATAGTCAAGCCCTTAAAATACTGAACCTCAGACAAATTGTGCATGTTGCAGGTTTGTTTTTGGCATCTTTGACATGAGAGAGACTCTGACCAGCCCCTGAGTTTTTAAGGTCCAAAGCTGGTGCTCTGAAGGCAGGGTCCAGGGTGAACATGACGACCAATCATGTCTGAGCCAGGTGAAGCTCCTCCAGACCGTCTTTACCCAAGTGATAGCGGGCAAGGTCCTTCCTGGTTACCAGTCCCACAACCTTCACATCCAAAGCACCGGGAATTAAAAACTGATAACATTACTGCGGGTGAATGATATTCGGAACGATATATGGCCAATTTTGACTGATACAATAAGCTGTTAATTATTCTGATGTTATTGCAGATAACCCGTAAATTGTCAATATTTCAGTTCTACACTATTTCCTCTATAATAGCTTAAAATAAAATAAATTTAAAAAAATATATTATTATTATAGTACTTTTCATATAAAAGCTCAAGTGCAATACATACAATACATATAAAACATACAACACTGACAATGTGATTTCACACAATATCAAATATTTCTATCAATATTTTCAAAATAAACTTTAAAAAGATGTCTTGGCTCACCTTTAAAAATATTAATGTTAATGTCTATTAATTAATGTCTTCTTTAATTGTTAGACAATTCCAGTTTTGGTTAAAAAAAATGAAGAAATTAATTTTAAAAATACTAAAATTTAAATGAATTAATTAATTGTAAATAAATAAACAAATAAAATCATTTAATAATTTAGTAAAATTTGGAATACCACTATTAAAATGTTCACTATACAAAAAAAATGAATATTCATTCTGAGATTTGCTAAAGATTACATTTGACAGTTTTATTAAATTCTTAGTATTTTTGAAGATTGACTTTAAGAGAGAGTTAAATGATGGAAAAGTAACCTAAATGTAAAACTAGAGAAAATGAACATGCAAAATTAAATAACCATTACTTATTAACAATGATATATTAAACAAAAAAACTCTAATATCAGCCAATAACAATTAATAATACTAGTATGGTGCTATTATTTCGTGCATCCCTAAAGATTAGTTGCATTTAAAAGTAGTAACTGAACCACAATGAAACAATGGCATAGTGATATACTTACCCTGTTCTCATTATCAACCACCACCAGATGTCTCAGTCCTAGCGCCCGAAACAATTTAAACACACGGGGGAGTGAAGTCTCCTGAAATCAAATATCAAAGACTAGAGAGTTAATACTGCAGATGATTAAAGCTCAGCTGAAAAACACTTCCTGATGCCATTTTTTACAGTTCATTTGTAAATGTCATGTAAGGATAGTTTTGAATTTTTGAATTTCAACTGGGTGTGACAGTGGCGTACTATTTATAGCTCTGGCACTGTGTAATTCCAGGTATGATAAGCAGAAAACTGGAGAGCTTCCAGTATCAGTATCAATTCATTTGATTTCCTATGCCTTTTTTTATGGCACTATAAATTTCCTAAATGGCATGTAAATACAAAAATACCATCAGCAGGTGGTTTTTGGCCAGAAGTTAACTGACCTGAGGCACAGTGTATGGGGTCGGGTTCATGAACTCGGTGAGGTCCATCATGCACTCCCTCTCGTCCTGAGAGACGTGGATGGACTGAATGGGGGGGAATCGTGGATATGCATCTCTGAAGTCCTTCAGCTGTAGCTTCCTTTGGCTGAGACGTGAAGACGCCCTTTCCACAAACACCTGAAACACAGATAGAAGGCTGAACTATTAGAATTTGCTGGAGTAACAGTATTTCCTAAAAAATGAGGATGAGGATTCCTAAAAATGAAGTCCAACCAAAGTATCGTAATTCAGTTTTTCAGACCTTATGTTTGAGAAGAACAATGAGCTGAGAGCAAAGAACAAGTCCACAGATTTTTCCTGGCTGTGGAAAAAAGACAAGCAAGTTTAGTTTTTATTAAAACTGAAATGTAATAGTAGAAATGAAAGGACCTCAGGTTGTGTTTTCATGGTTATGTCACCTCATCGTCCTCAGTAGTATGGATGACCACTGGGAAGCCGTTGTGATTGGTGGACGTGTTGCTAAGAACGTCCACAATTCTGCCGACTTTCTCCACTCTGTTGAAGCAGGTAACTGGACAGCTCATGACCTCTCTGTGGTCATGAATTATGCCAGAATTATTTATATAATATTGTGAATTATTTTTAGTAATATAATTTTTTTAGTATAATATTTAATATAATATAATTTTTTTTTGTGTAATTTTGTATATGCTTTTTTCTATTTATAAAAAAATGTACAAAAAACATTAAACAATGCTTAAAATATTTATTTCAGTTTTAGTCTGCCTTCAGAGCACCATTTTGCTTTAATTTACTTTATTCCAGTAACTTCAACTTATTTCATTTCAGATAATTAAATCAATTTTAATAATTGTAGATTTAGTAAACTACAACAATACTGCACTACACTATCAGTTGACTAATATATTGCCATATATTTCTATTTGGCTGATACAAGTTAGAAGTGGGACTTTTATTTTGACAGTGCTGAGAATGCCTGTGCTCAGCACCTGAGCTCAGACTCACAGGAGCACTCATTCTGGTTAGTCTTCATTAGTTTATGGTTTATGGTCTTCATCAGTTTGATGAAACACAAAGATGTTACCAGACAAATAAGTATATAGTTGGTTAGTGTTTTTTTGTGTGTTTTGACAGCTTAATTTGTTAAAAAAAAATATAAAAAATAAAAAATACTATAATAGGATTGCAGAATCAATGTTGATTTTTTTTTTTTTTTTTTTTTTAATGTAATTACTTTTTTAAAATTAATATTATGTAAAATAAAAAAAACTAATTTAAACTTTTTTATGTTTGTGTTATCTACTAACTACTATATTAAATAGTGTGATATTACATAGTCCTTTACATGGGCCATCAGCCACACTGCTCTGTAAGATATCGTCATGAGCCATCAGAACAATTCATATCGACTGACCATAACACTAGACCTAAAAACCTTCAGCTGACTGAAACTCAGCACTGGTATATTTAATACATTATATGTAACATTTTTTTTTTTTTTTGTTCTCTCACCTGAGACAGGAGTTATGATTAAAAGGATAGTTCACCCAAAAATGAAAATTCTGTGATTAATTACTCACCCTCATGTCATTCCAAACCCGCAAGACCTTCATTCATTTTCGGGACACAAATTAAGATATTTTTGATGCAATCCGAGAACTTTTTGACCCTCCATAGACAGCAACGCTACTGAAATGTTCCCAGACCCATAAACTTAAAAGTAAGGACATAGTTAAAACAGTCCATGTGACATCAGTGGTTTGACTGCAATTTTGCGAAGCTACAAGAATACTTTCTGTGCGCAAAGAAAACAAAAATAACGACTTTATTCAACAATGCTTCTCCTCCAAATCACATAGTGCTGCTGACGCATTTCAGTTGTGTTGCTGTCTATGCAGGTTCAGAAAGCTGTTGCATTTCATCAAAAATATCTTAATTTGTGTTCTGAAGATGAACGAAGGTCTTACGGGTTTGGAACGACATGAGGGTGAGTAATTAATGACAGAATTTGCATTTTTAGGTGAACTATCCCTTTAAGTATAATGCTGCAGGGTTGTATGAATTACCTGAAACCTTAGGCTTAGAGTCAGTACTGAGAAGTTCAAAGCATCATATGACATGTAAGGCTGGAGGGTGTGGTTACCTGGCCGTCAGCCAATGAGAAGTAGGAGGAGCCTCCCAATGGAGGAAAGGAACACTCTGCAGCTTAATATGGATGTCATACAGGCCCTAAAAACAACAAAAACCAGTCAGACAAACGCACACATGTGCTTCATGCTCTAATAACACAAAACACTAATGTCACGACACCCTTTAAAAAAAAAAAAAAAAAAAAAAAAACACAGACCAAAAACTCCTGGAAAAACAAATCACCAGCTCTCAGGAGATAAAAACAGCCATGCCAGGTATTTTGCTTCTCACCTCTATGAAGTAATCCCCCACAATCTTGGCAGTCATCAGCACAAGCATGATGGGAAAGCCATAGGTCACGTTCCCGGTAGCTTCTACCAGGATTACAGTTAGACTGAGGGTCATTCTAACAATGCCACCTGTCAGATTAACACAGCAAAACCATACTTGTTATTGCTGACACGTACTTCCTTCACAGAAATGCAGTTAGAAGAACTATTATAAACCGTAAGACAACATTCCTGCTGCATTTTCTTAAAGAATGTTTAGTTGATACTAGAATGACGCTAAAACACCAGTAACTCACCAAGCTGGGCCGCAGCACCTATTAGAGCATATTTCCCAGGATCCGCCCAAATCTATCAGTTAAGAAAACATGTCAACTACACAATACAGCTAATCTTTCTTCATCAAGCTTTATTTTTCTCAGATTTGTTGTTAAAGATTAATTGGAATTTAAAAATGTGTTGGAAGCAAAGAAGTGGAAAGCTGCACTTACTGATTGGCTGGGAGTAATGACAGACAGAAGGATCCCAAATAGTCGTCCCCAGGCTGCTCCAATGAGCAGAGACGGGATGAACACTCCTGCCGACACGGTCAGACCATACGTCCAGACAGCCAGGACAAAATAGGCCAGAGTGAAGACCCCCAAAGTTATGGGGTTGTAAGATCCTGAGCAAGAGATATTCCCAGAAAAATGACATTATTAAAACAAAACTAGATTGCAGTCGCCTTCAAAAATGTTGGGCAGTCTGGTTAGAAGGTATGGTTTTAGACTGGGACTGAAGTCTTAATAATAGGCTGTCCAGTTTTGGCCCATTTATACATTCAGTAATAAGATTTACAAAATCATATTACTTCTTTAAGTCACGCTCCCCTTGGTTAGATTCAAGTATTAATATTATAATTTCTAAAACTTTCTTTATTGTATTCATTATGTTGTCATTAACATTTTAAGTTTTCTATTTTAATATACTTATATATACCTGTGAAGCAAAGCTAAATTTTCATCAGTCATTACTCCAGTCTTCAGTGTCACATGATGCTTTAGAAATCATTCTAATATGCTGATTTATAATCAGTGTTGGAAACAGTTGTGCTGCTTAATATTTTTGAGTCCTGTGATACTTTACAAATAGTTAAAAAGAACAGTGTTTATTTAAAATAGACGTTCTGTGTTACAATATACACTACTATTCAAAAGTATGGGGTCAGTAAATTTTTCATATCTCTTTCTTTAAAGAAATGAATACTTTTATTCAGCAAGAATGTGTTAATGGATGGATAATGGTAATAGTAAATGGATAAAAAGTAATAGTAAAGACTTCTATTGTTAGAAAAGATATCTATTTTAAATAAATGCTGTTCTTTTTAAATTTTTATTCATCAAAGAATCCTGAAAAAAGTATCAAAGGTTCCAAAAAAAAAAAAATTAGGCAGCACAACAGTTTCAACGCTGCTAATAAATCAGCATATTAGAATGATTTCTTAAGGATTATGTCATATGAGACACTGAAGACTGTAGTAATGACTTCTGAAAATTCAGCTTTGTGTGACAGAAATAAATTATATTTTCAAGTATATTAAAATAGGAAACCAATATTAGAAATTGCAATAATATTTGACAATATTACTGTTTTTTCTGTATTTTTAATAAAAATAAATACAGCCTTGATGAGCATAAGAGACTCCACTGAAAAACATTAAAAATCTTACTGATCCCAAACTTTAGAACGACAGTATTGTTTGATTGCTTGGTTTTCCTATTCCTTGGAACTACCTTTCCACTGTTTTTCTAAGTAAACACACACTAAATGGACGCGTTTGACTGTTGTGCTCGCGTCTCGTGTCTTTTACAGTGTCTCAATCATGATACGGCATTCTAAAAATGTGTTGCTGAAGTTAAAATAAATAAATCTTAAAACCTTGCATTTTTCCCCCCATTCCACCACCCACATTTTGAATTTTTCAAAGCAATGACCCCTAATATGTGAAGCTGATGGAGCATTAACTCGGTTGAAAGTATCTTCTACATGCCCTACATGTACATGTAAAAGACATCCATATACAATCCTGCACCATCTGTAGTAAGGTAAACATGTTCCCTTTCAGTCTGTCACTTTCAACGTCACGTCGGTGACCAACAAATTGGGATGTGACTTCTCCGTTACCTCCTTCAGAGAACGAGACGTTTTTTTTAACATGCTATTAAGCATTCCAGCTCTAGGGGGCAGTATAGGGCCACCAGCAGAGACATAATATTAAAACCATATCATTTATATTAAAGAAGTATAATATATTTTAGTAAATAATATAATCATATTAGATTCTAATACATTAACAACTGGCCACAATTAAAGACCAAAAATGGTCATAATAAACTTTGGCCACTTGTTATTTGTGATTTTGCTTGTTCAAGTCCAGTGGCTATGTACTGATTGTCGAGCACTCACAGCACTCTGGGAAAGCAATCAAAGATGGCTTCTCTCCAGAGCGTAGGAAGATTTTAGCTGCCTGTCAGCTGGCCTGCTTCCAGCTTGTAACTCTAAATCTGCTTTGGCAGACACATGCATGCAAACACACACATGCTAAAAAACATGCAGCCACACCACATGACAACAGAAGAAGTGTTCAAAGGCTTGATGTTTAGATTGCAAGTTTGATAAGATGTCCAAAGCCAAAGCTATCCACACCCAACCACACCCTCACTGAGACACACCTGCAGGGTTGTGGAACAGACTCCTCACACTCCGCTCAGGGGTATTGAAGAAAGCAGTGGCCATGGAATTATATTCACCATCAGAACAGAAGAGCTGTAAAGGAACAATATATACAGTGTATACAACAGACTATATTCTGATCTAGGATCAGTTCAGCTTAGCATTTTATCATTTAAGGAAACATCTTGAAAGCCCAGTAAGTATAAAAACACCTGTAGGGGATATTCCTCAGTGTTGTCCTGTCCCAACGGCTGGCAGTCATTGGAGAAATAGATCATAGCAAAGGAAACTGTAGCAGTCACAGCGGCAACCAGCATAGCCTCCATCACCTGCAGGCACGGCCGGTGGATGTACCTGAGATATAACACATCATGTTCAAATCTCAGGGTCCAATTTTGGGCCAAAAACAGATATAAAAAAAGAATGTAAAAAAAGTACAAAATGTAAAAAAAAAAAAAAAAGTACAAAATGAAAAAAAATTACATACAGATTTTTAAAATGTTTTTAAAAGTTGGCTTTTATGCTCACCAAGGTTGCATTTATTCAAGGAAAAAAAAGAGAAAAAAACAGCAATATTCTGAAGTATTATTACAATTTAAAATATTCATTCAAAATATTATTCATGTGTTGGCAAAGCTGAATTTTCAGCATCATTACTCCAGTCTTCAGTGTCACATAATCCTTCAGAAATCATTCTAATATGCTGATTTGGTGCTTAAGAAACATTTCTTATTATCAATGTTGAAAACGTTTGTGCTGCTTAATATTTTTCTGGAAACATGGTATTTTTCAGGATTCTTTGAGGAATAGACAGTTCAGAAGAACATTTACATGAAACAGAGATATTTTGTAAATTTGTCTTTGTTGTGACTTTTGATTCATTTCTTTCTGATCTTACTACAACCAAACTCATATTAATACTGGTGTCACAGTTAAAAATAAAGGTCTGTTAAATGTTATACTCAATAAATTACCAGCTGACCTTCAAAGAGCACATTGCAAAGACTGCTCGATCTTGCAGGTTTGCGCTACACAACATCAGAAAGATCAGGCCCTTTCTGTCAGAGCATGCTGCACAACTTCTTGTCCAGGCCCTTGTCATTTCTAGGCTGGACTACTGCAATGCTCTTCTGGCTGGACTTCCATCAAACACAATCAAACCTCTACAAATGATTCAGAATGCAGCGGCACGACTGGTCTTCAACGAGCCCAAAAGAGCCCATGTTACACCTCTCTTTATCTCCTTGCACTGGCTACCAGTCGCAGCTCGCATCAAGTTCAAGACACTGATGCTTGCATATAGAACAACCACAGGCTCAGCACCCGCCTACTTCCACTCACTATTACGAATCTACATCCCCTCCAGAAGTCTGAGATCTGCTAGTGAGCGACGCCTCGTGGTACCATCACAGAGAGCCTCAAAATCACTCTCCAGAACATTCTCGTTCACCATTCCTGGCTGGTGGAATGATCTTCCCACCCCTATCCGGAGTGCGGGATCCCTGTCAATCTTCAAGCAACAACTGAAAACTCATCTTTTTCGACACTACTTGACTTCATCCTAAACTTAAAAAAAAAAAAAAACTTTATCTTTCTCTCTATTTATTCCTTCCCTTGCTAGCTTGTATTTATTTTAACAATGCTTGAGACATGTTGTTACGAGCACTTCCACTGTCTGATTGCCTCTTCAAGATGAATCGCTTATGTATTCCCCACTTGTAAGTCGCTTTGGATAAAAGCGTCTGCAAAATGACAATGTAAATGTAAATGTATTTTGCGTTTTCAGTATCATCTCATTCGCACTTTCCATTAAATGCCTTACAGCTTTAGCAACTCTCTTCCTTTACTTGTTGGCCTCAATTCATATTTTTCAGTCATGTGACTGGCTCGAAGACATGGAGGGCAAAACATCCACAGAGCTGCAGCACAAGCCTGTCAATTTTCCATCTGTTTCCAATCCACAAATATTTGAATCACCACTCAAAAGAATAAAAAAAGATGTATAAAAACATTCTCTATGGGAAAAAGTTCAATGTGAAATTTTGCGCATTGTGTTTGTATTCTTGGCTCATCTGATTGCCTATACAAAGTATGCATCACCAATAAAGTGTATACTGAAATTGGCATTTTAATATCAGTGTCTTACTACATTACTACTTAATGTAAAAATAACTTGTGGTCAATGAAGGAAAGCCTTGTTTTGCCGTCCAGGTGGTCAATCCTGTAAGGGTGTGACATGTGAAAACTGTGAATTTAACATGTGGGCGTAACCCAGAAAACTGTCACATGATGTGATTGATGTGTAAAAGTCTTTAGACACATTCCATCTGCTTCTGTTCAGTAATACACCCAAACTGTGACAAAACCTATATCATTTAGAAAATTGTCTAACATACTGTCAAGATGCTGCCAAAAAAAATGAAATGGCCAAAATTCAGACTAGATGCATTGGACCAATAGTAGTTTTTCCACTATACAAAATTTGGTAAGACTTTATTTTAAGGTGTCCGTGTTACACGTTACATGTACTTACTATTATAAGTAAGGAATAATTGACGACGGGCCGTTCAATTATTAGGCGTCACCTCGGGTGTGCATTATTTTTCTAATAATTCAATGGGCCGAAGTCAATTATTCCGCTTATACTACAGTTGCCACACCTCAAGACACTGATCAGATGATATATTTCACGGCATTCGTCCGGTTTTTCTACTTAAATCGCTATTGTGAGTAGGATTATTTCTTCCGCATCTCATCCAACGCCTCCGTTGCTAATTACAAAACATCATTTTAAACCGTAACGGAGGCTTGAGCCGTTGATTATAGTAGACTAATGCAGTTAATACAGTTAATAACTAAGTTATGAGAGAGAGAGAGAGAGAGAGAGAGAGAGAGAGAGAGAGAGAGAGAGAGAGAGATTACCTCTGTGAGTCTGTGCGTCTCTCAAAAGTGTTCGGCAGCAATGTCTCTAGTTATAGTGAAACTTAAAGTTCATTTTCTTCACGAACAGCGCCGTTGTTGTTACCTCGCTTGTGAGAAGTCATGTAGTTTTTAAGTTGTTAAACTGTTACTGATAAAATCATCAGAGTAGCGCTAACAACATTAGCGCGTATGTTAACGTCTGTGAGGGAGGGAGAATGGGAGAGATACAGTATGTGCTTTCCGCACATAATAAAGCGTAATTTTGTGGCAAAAACAGGGATATAATCTGTCGATTGTATCCTTTTGTTTACTATATTTATTTGTTTGGCCAGTGTCGTTGTGGGTTTTGGTTCTTTTGCTGTTTTAGGCTGTAAGGACCTTTGAAATAATGCAAATCATTTGGCGAAGAGATATGGTCATGTAATGCTGTGCCTGGAACTAGGTTCGCCGTGCGTTTCCCTGAAAATAATTGCACACCTTAGAACATTCGTCAGCCAATCAGATTCAAGCATTCAACGGCCCCGTAGTATAATAACAATTCATTAATAATTTAATTGCATGCAAGTAACCCTAAGCCAAACCCTAATCCTAACCCTAACCATATAATAAGTACATGTAGTTCATTAATATTACTCAGTACTTAAATATATAATTACAATGTAACAAAGACACCTTAAAATAAAGTGTAACCCAAAATTTTGATTTTCCAAAAAACTTTTTGGCCATACATATTACACATGACATTTCATATTGAATAGCTTGCAATCCTACCTTATTCTGAAAATTGTTAACCAATAATTGATGACATTGAACAACGCTCCAAGCACTCCTCCTGGAAAATGAAAGGAGAATGAAAAGAGGAATGATTTAAATAGTATATCCTTTCGTTTTAAAAAATATTATAAAATTCTATGCATGGACAAAGTGACATTCCCCTCACCTAAAGCTCCCATGATAATGAAGAGAGGAATTTCATATAAATTATACTGTACACTCTAAAAGAAAAAAAACACATTAAATTTAGTTCAGGAATGTCATGACTAACATAGTAACAACAAAAAATTCTGATGTTTCTTCTTTCTTTTGATATTTTGGACAGCTTCAAGGATCAATTCCACTCCAACAGATTTTCCTTTCAAATCTTTGTGCTGTGTAAAAACTACAGCAGCTAAAAGGGAAAGAGACCTTGTCAGAGTAACTGAAGGATATAGAGACAGAACTTACATCACTGTCAAAGCGGCCAAAGTTAATGAGACCGGGACTGGACAGTTCTCCAGGCTTCCCATGGTAAATACTCAAAAAAAAGTTCAGTGTGAAGGTGGAGATCATTGAAGCAAAGAACTGGATCAAAAGCAAAACAGCATGAGGGTTCAAACGGCTGACCTTTGAAACGGAGTGAAACAGACAGTGCTCTTTAATGAGGATCCAAACTCTAATTCGCAATCACTTACAATTCTCCACGTCAACATCTGGTTCCAGAAAGACGCACCTTCCTCTAAACTGAACAGAACCCCACCTGTGCCAAAAACCACAATGACTCATAGATGATCCTGGACAATCTTATCCAAAAATCATTTCAGGGGAGCAAATGATGGATTTTCACTTATACCTACAACTCTGTAGTGTATCAGGTACTTTAATATGCTTTAACAATATATTAATAACATCTTTGACATTGGCTTTGCATAACTTAGCTTCTATCCCATGTAAAAATATGGATATTTAAAATGTTTTTCTGCATGTCTCACCAACAGGGGCTCCAAAGGCAGCAGACACTCCAGCCGCTGCTCCTGCCGAGACAAAGTCTCTCTTCTCTGTGTCCCTGCGGAAATACTCAAATATCTGCGGGGACAGAAACTTGAAGTCAGGCTCTATGTTTATAGTAAGATTCAAGCACACCTAACAGCACAGAAAACTGACCTTAAAATCTTTTTTCAGTGAAGTGCTTCTGCCTTGCGATACTCCTGCGGCAACCACTGCTCCCGAGTGAATCATGGGCCCTTCCTGTGAGCGGAGAGCAGCTGCTGAGTCCAACAATGATCTTAAAATCACATTAACCCCAACTGACTGTTTTTTCCAGTACCTTTCCAACAGCGAGACCTCCAGCAACTGAGCAGATCACACCAAAGACCTTTATTGCCAGAGTCTGTGGACATGGAAGTAAACTGTTGTTATGAAAATCTATTATAAGAAAATGTAAAAAATAATATCTTATTTATCTATATATCTTACCCATCTATATCTATCTGTTATAATTTTTTTTTTTACATTTTTGTTCAGTTAAAAAAATCAAGCTGCCTTGTTTGTCTCATAGAGAAACCTAAGCTATCACCTTTAGTCGAACAACACGAGGAATCTTCACTCCATTTAGGTAACATTTTATTTGAGGGATTCCACTTCCTGCAGCAATGGGCTGAGAAAAGAGACTGAATTTTAAATAATGTTCAAAGTAAAATAATATACAAATACTTTTAATGTTTAAAGTCTCTTATGCTGATCAAGGCTGCATTTATTTTATACAGTAAAGCAGCAATATTGTGAAAATTACAAATTAAAATCATTATAATATATTTAAAATGTTGTTTATTTGTGTGATGGTTAATCTAAAGTTTTAGCAGTTATTAGTCCAGTCTTCAGTGTGATATAAACATTCAGAAATTATGCTAATGTACTGATTTGCTGCTCAAAACAGAAACTTTTTTTTTTATTAAACAGTTGTGCTATTTAACAGTTGTGTGAAAACAGTGATGCATTTTTGTCAGGATTCTTTGATGAATAGAAAGTTCAAAAGAACAGCACTGATTTGAAATAGAAATCTTGTTTAACATTATACAAGACTATACTGTCACTTTTGATCAACTAACTGGGTCATCCTGTGTCAACTTGACCAGGGGGTCCCTGGCTTAAATTTAGACTTTTCTAAGATTTTTTCTGAAGAAAGATAAACATGTTTAGTGATGAAAGCCAAAATATTAAACTTCATGGATGAATATTTACTGAGTAATCCACTATTTTGTAGAGGGGGATCAAAAAGACAATTTTCACCTGAGATCTGGGGCCAAATTTTAGGGGGTAAAAATGATTTCAGAAAGTTGGCAGCATCATAATGTGATCAGTAAAGGTCTATTAGTAAAATCTGTTGACTTTAGCAATCTACAGTGTAACTACCTAAGAATGTTCTGGTAATATAAGGTAACTACATAGGGTAGGGTTAGGTTTAGGGGTAGATTCATGGTTAGTACCTAGTTATTACCTAGATATTGTAAATAATAAGTACATAGTATGTACATGAGGAACAGGACTGTAAAATAAAGTGCTACCGATATCTTAATCCCCTTTTAGATTTTGGGTTTTAACAAACTTTCCTTTTGGCTTCTTCATTTTTAAGGCCCTGTATGGTTCAGTTCCAGGGATACTGGAATTTCAATATGGCTCCAGGAGTAAATCATTAAACTGCATACATCTTCAATGCTCAAAGACCAAATGTGGGTCACTTTGCAAAAATTTGATGCTTCTTTTCTTTTAAAGAGCAATGTCTGAAGAACAAATAAAGTTGAAACTAGAGATGTATCTTGTTTCCTTCTGTCAAAACAACTGCATTGAACATACCTGTCTGAGTGCCATGAATACTCTTTTTCCAAAGTTTGCGCGCCGATAACTCAGGAAGCATTAAAGATAATCACAATATGATTTTAGATACTAGTTCTTAATAAACTTTCTTTTGGAATCTTCATTTTCAAGGCCCTACATTGTTCAGTCCCAGAGATATAGGGATCTCAATGAGGCTCCATGTCCAGATTGTAGAGATGTACAATTTAACAAATTACTCCTGGAGCCATATTGGAATTCCAATATCCCTGGAAATGAACCATATAGAGCCTTAAATATGAAGATGCCAAAAGGAAGGTTTGTTAAGACCCAAAATCTAAAAGGGCAATAGGATACCTTTAATACTTCTTGAGTTATAGGCATGCAAACTTTGAAGAAAAAAGTGCTCTTTCCCCATTATTGATTGGTCACCGTTGGCACATATTGCAACAAAGATTACTAAAGTCAAGAGATTTTAATAACAGACCTACCAATCTCTGTGTAAAAGTAGCATTATGATGTTGCAATCTTTTTGAAGTCGTTTTTACCTCGCTATAATTTGGCTCCAAATCTCAGGTGAAAATTGACATTTTGACCCCCTCTACAAAATAGTGTATTACTCAGTAAATATTCATCCACGACATTTTGGATTCATCACTATACATGTTTATCTTTCTTCAGAAAAAGTCTTAGCAAAATTAAATATTTGAGCTGAGGACCTCAGGTTGAGATGACACGGAATGACCCAACTATAATAATGCATCCTTGCTGAATAAAAGTATCAATTTCTTTTAAAATCTTGCTGATCCCAAAGTTTTCAAAAACTCTGTATTTTGCTTAGTAAAGAAATGGCAGCATGATTATTGATTTGTGAGTTATGATTTGATTATAATTGAATTTACTTGTGGAAATCAACAAGGACAGCATTGTGCACCGCATTGTGGGATACAGAATCTAGTCCATATTGTGTACTGCAGAAATAGTTAGAATAGTATTTTAATATGCTATTCTGAATATAGCCAAACTCTGCTTTCTGCTTGGGTACATTTCATTGAAAGAGCCGAGTGATTTCTCTGAAGTGATAATGAAGCACAGAAGGGAAGCAGAAGCCACACAAATCTCACTCTGACAGGAAGAAAACGCTCACCTCAAAAAAAGCAACCGCGATAGCTCCAATCACCACGAAAGCAGAGTTCAGCACTGCCCACAGTATAAGAGAGAAGGACAGGCCTCCAAGCTCTGTGAATTTCACAATGTCTGAACGTCTAGTTAAAGAAAATCCGGAGCCAGTGAGAAATAAATAACACAAATAAATAACACCTAAACTGAAAAAATCTTTCCATGCAATAAAATTAAGCCTATTCATTAAAAAAGTTGATTAGTCTGACCGTACTATAGCACAGTATTATAAATATTACTGACCTATTTTACCGCGTAATATCATGAATAAAATTTGTCTTTGTACCAAACATTGGCTACTGATATTTTGTCCTGGAATATAAAAATAACTAAAGAAAAATCATATTTTAATTTAGTTGAGTGCTAAATTAAACTACATGGACAGATGATATTAGACAAAAGAAAATAAAAATAATAATAATAATAATGCTCAATTCTCATTCTGTCTGTGTCAGTCTGGATCTGGATTGCCATTCAGCTGTTTACGGGAAAATTATTCCTGTAGTAACAATGGAAAAAGATTAAACAAACTTTCATATTACAAATGTAAACTGATTACATGAAATTATGTTTCGACAAACTGTTCACAAACTGCAGTGTATTGGCTCATTTTATTTAACTAAGGAGCAAACAATTTTTTGAGAGCTTTACATAAGAAACTGATCATATTAGGCGGTTATAAAATAGATGACTGACAGAGGAAGGATACTTTGTTTGACTGCAGAGTACTTATAACCAGCTAATATCTCCACAGCAATGTCTATCAAGCATGCAATGAGACCAGTGAGAAACCCAATCAGACCGCAGATCACCCATCGCCTGATCTCCAGACATCTGAAACCCTACGGTTAAGAGAAATAAACAATAAATGTTAATCTATAATGGTCATAAATTACTGTTGCATAACAAAGAAACCAGAGTCTGTTCTGTCAGTACACTGAATGAACTGCTAATACGTGGAAACGGCTTAACACTGAATGCTGTTCCACTAATCTTCAAAATGTTTGGCATGGCATATTAATTTCAGGTCATGCCACATTTGCAGAATACTATAAAAAATGCACTGTTGTGTTGTCATTTTAATGCATTAATGTATAATTATTAATAATAATAATAATTAATAATAATAAATAATGTGATTGAAAAAAGAAACTAATGTGTTAATGGGTCAAATTGACACAGCACATGTGCATAAACCAACAATTTAAAAATAGCACAACAGATTGCAAAATGGCTCTAAATTTTGGTTGTAAACTCAGAAAGTGCCTTTCTATGAACAGCTTACGAAGCGCACATGATCTAAGTTAACCGTTAAACTTTTCCCATAGACACAGAACCAGAGTTTGCCATCTCTACCTCTACTGAAACTCTCTGATGGTTCTACTGACCATGTGACTCATCCGCCTCTCTTCCTCCAGAAACAACTGATTCTCGCTGTTATCATAATCAAGACTCTGAAACACAAAATGCACTAGGTTTGACATTTTACCTCACAGCTCTCCAAAGACAGTTTATTTAAAGTGTACATGTTGCTTTTTGTCTTTGGTTTTTAAGTTTATTTACAGCAAACCAGATTTTTCAAAGCATTTTTAACAGACACTCAACTGAAAGAGAAGAGGGTGACTGAAGGTCAGCTCTAGATTTAATTACCTCATATTTGAGGGACAGCAGCTTTTCGTTGTGAGGGATTTCCTTCGGTCGACTTCTCACAATGTCCTGTGTGATTCGGGAAAAACAGACTCAGAGTTGACATTCATCAAGGGCATATACAGTCATTCTATGCTCATGCAATCAGAATAGAACAACACTTTATTTAGCTACATCAACTCTTTGCAGCCATGAGCAAACGTGACCCGACCTCATAACAACATGCTGGAAACATAAACTCACAAATGATGCACTTTCCCAATAAATTTTTTTTCCAAAGTGCAGGCTGAAGACAGGCATTTCCCTGAGTCTCTAGCCAAAAATGGCTGATTTGAGGAGAGATTTTGACTACACTCATGTGCTATCCCAACATTCAAAGCATCAAAACCGCAAACACCTTGAAATTAAAACTGAAACTGTGTGTCAAAACAGTAAAGCACTTTTCTAGTCGGGAGTATAGGCTTTTGTGTCTGTATTTCCAATTACATTTTGATTTTACGCCTCTTTAAAGAATAACTATGAAAAGGAATTGATGTAAAATAGATTTTACCTCTTCATGTGTGATTTCCTCCTCAAGGTCCACAGTGTTCAGCCTGCCTATATGAAATAAACCTCCCCCGGATAACTATGAACCAAATACATTACATTTATCAAGAGTCTACTTTAATCTACCTTTAGAGTCAGTCTACAGTATACATGCTGCACACATATCTACTCAAATATGCTGTAGAAAACAAATGTTGTTGGCACAAGTCTTGGTGACACTGTCAGGAATATCTCATTTTAAATAATTTTTTAATATCTTAACTTCTAGCTATGTCCCTGACTGTAATCAAGAATCAACCAATTCAATGTAGGTCATAGGATCACAGGTGCTTGCAGTTTCTTAGCAGAATAAGAGGGTTAAACGAAACGGGAAGTTAAAATCCAAATATCCAGAATTGCAAAAGACCCTGCAACTTGCCAGTAGGTACAAACACAAGTCCTTACTAAGATTTACAATAAAGACAAGAGTTTACCCTCTAATAACAAGTTTTAGAACTATTTTGTTTTCATTTTAACGCTGTAATGACAAGAAGTTAGTGCAAGTGTATTATCATGCTTTCTGTGTCTGCAAGTCAGCACACAGCCTTTGCATGTTTAACAAGCATGCTTTATTTAATAAGCAGGGCAAGTATTTCATATAAGCAGAAGTCAAAACATCCCAGATTGATTGCTGAGTCCTATATATATATGTCTTTTTGTTGTTGTTGTTGTTGTTGTTGTTGTTGTTGTTGCTGCTGCTGTCTGTATGGCCTGTCTGGTACCTGTCTGTCGTATTTCACCTCCTCGGCTCCGTTCAGCAGTGGCGTTCTCTCTCTGCGATCATCGCCTCGGCTAGACCATGACACTTTCTTCGCGATGTTGGCCATGTCTGCTTTGACAATTAATTATACATCAAACCTGCTAACTGTAGAACTACTGCGAACACTTCTTCCCCATAACTAACAATCATAAGCGATCTCGTGACAACAATACGGAAAGCACAAAGGCCCAAGAAAGAAATCGTTTTCAAAGGAAGTCTGGGAAATGTAGTTCACAGTTATTCTGGGTTGTGTGTCAATGACGTACGGTACAGAGATGAAATAAGGGTTAAACATGCTCATTACTGTCGTATCTTATATTTTAGATTATATTAACATATTTCTCCGCCATTTAGAGTTACCAATAGCTAAAATAATGAATAACAAAAATAATGACTTTTTCCAACAACAGGTTTCTCAGGATGATTGATTGAATTTAGAACACCTGTTTTACTTATAGCCTATCTGTCAGGTAATAAGGACATTATGCATGGCAATTATCATGGCATAACAAACACAACTTTACAATAGCTAATACTTTACAATAATAACTTTACAATAATTAGGCTAAACAGTGGGTAGTGAGGTTCATAAAAAGAAAACAAAAACGCTGCATTTCTTCACGTTACTGAGAGTTGTTTTGTTTCACACAGAGCATAATTGTGATATATTCAATTGCTTTGAAAATCATAAAAAATACAAATTTTATAATTTCATATTGAACGCTGATTTGTTACGATGTCAAGATGTCTATATTTATAACATTCCTTTCATATGAAGTCTGAAAAAAAAACACAAATTGACAAGAGAAATTAAGGTTCCTTGAGCCATTATTTGATTTTTTGCTAAACAAGAAATAGTGGCCTTCACACTGTGTACTGCTGACTGAATGTAGACTGCATAGAGCAACAAAAATAAGATGTAGCCTATATATTTTTTGAAAGCAAATAAAATAAAAAGTAAAAGTTTATTAAGACCAAATATGTAAAATATGATCAATGAATATATAAACTGTTGTTTTATCCAAACAAATGGAAATACAAAAACAATGTGTAGTACAAAAGTGTTTTTCTGAATCATTCTGTTGAGCCTTTACATGCAGTGCTCCAGGCACTCACAGGTAATATGCTGAACAGAGCCAAACATCTGGTCTACATCATCCAGGCTGAGCACTGCTCCTCGTGGCACCCCTTTGCCAGAGGCTAGTCCAGAAACTTCCCCAGGGGTCAGGCTCCTAGTCCACAATGCAAAGCCTGCCAGTCTGCCCACAAATGCTTCAGCTTCATCAAAGTCTCCTCCAATCGAATCCTGCTCCTGCCCCAGGACCATAGAGCCCCCAGGAGGAATGTCATAGCCTTTCTGGAACTTGGATCCAGTAGATATGAGTTGACGGTCCAAATAGTACCAAAACCTGCCTTCAATAGAGGACCAGATGATACATAAATGGTGCCAGTGGTTATCCATGATATTTTGTAAGGATAATTCACGATATGCTGGATCTCCAATCACAAAATTCATAACACCCAGTATGCCAGAATTCCGGCCATAGAGAACAAGCATGTTGTCATTGTTCTCTGTGGCGTAAGAAAGAATTGTTCCAAGATAATTGGCATCTACTTTTAGCCAAGTGCAGATAGAGAGTTCATGTATCCCAGTTTGGAAACTTCTCTGGAAGGTGACATAATTTTCAGTGGAAGCAGATGGGAACAGAAGCATGGAACCCACATTGCAAACTTTGAATGAGAATGAAAGACAAAATTATTAGGCATTTTGTTGTACAATTTGTTACTGAATTAATGAAGTTTTATATTCTTAAACATAGGATAGAATCCATATGTTGCTGTGATATATTTATCTCATGCTTGTCTTGAAGCAGTTGACTGACAAAACAAAATACTGATTTTACAATGAATATATATGTATGTGAAATCAGCTAGGATGATTCAACTTGTGTTTAATTCAGACATATTTAATGACGTTTGTGTCATGATGGCTCCTCTTTTGTCGTCAACTTGACAGAAGATTGTCTTAATTTAGTTAAGTGGACTGCATGGATGTTTTACATATTTTCAGGCATTCATATTTTGTCAGACACATTCCTATAAAAATGTTTAATGATTTATTCTATAAGAACAGCTAAGTGAAATTTTAAACGTTGTGAGATAGAGAGTTCACCACTGTGCCCTTGTACATTTTTACGCTGATGACACTGCATTTTGTGAGTAGTCAGCCATGTTGTTTAGTAATGTTTGCTTTCAATTGTGAACATAGACAATATATTTGTTCTTTTTTGTTCTTTTTTATGGATAAAAAAGACAAAACTTGATTAAGGTTTATATGCTTGCATACATGCCTGTTTAGATTCTTGGACATAATAGTTTTTGAATGACTTTTCAGTCAAGCTTTAGTCAAGTTTTGTCTTTTTTAGCCATAAAAAAATGGCATTTGTTAAACAGTGACATTAAGGTTTTCAGTCTAAACTCTGGACACAAATGAATTTCGATTTCATTTTCAGACACAAAACCAGAGTTATCTAAATACTTACTTCTGGCTTCTTTCTTTTGGGTTTGAATATGTGGGATTTTGTGTCGAAGTGGAAGCTGAAAAAGGTTCTCTTCAGCCTGAACTGTTGGTTGTATGGTGCTCTGCCAGAGTCGTTGTTGGCTGTTTCTTATTTTGTATGTCTGTGGTTGTTTGGTGGGCCCAGAAGGCAATCTATCTCTCATTCTGTTTTCTTTAGACTTCGGTTTAGGCTGCACATGCCTCAGGACCACACCCTGTTGCTTCCTGATAGAATTGAGAGGATCTAAACCTCCTTCCTTGGAAGTTGAAATGATCTTGAACAACCCTTGCATCTGACTCTCCAACTTCATTATGTGGGCCTGGTGCCTTTTGAGAGAGGCCTGAAGGTCCCGCATCCCATGTTGAACCTGATTCCTTAAGGACTCCAAAGAGCCAATGTAACTTTGCTGTTTCTGGATCTTGTGGGACAAGTCGGACAACACTGTTCTCTGCTTTTGGATTTGTCTAAGGTTGAGATGGTTGTTCTCCCTCAGAGCTCTCGTCATGTTTGCCAGACTTGAATCAAGCTTCTTGGTCTTCTTCTGTAGGCTCTTAGTCCAGGATTTTAGGGAATTCAGGCTGTGATCTGTCATTTCCTTAAATGCACGGAGCTCCCTGGAGATCCTCTCAAACTGCCGACTCAAAACTTGGAATCGCGAGTCTATGTTATTTGAAATGTTGAAGTTTTCAGCAATGCTCTGCAGATGAGTGAAGGTCATCTGTTGAAATCTCTTGAACTAGGATTGGAGGAATTGGATATGTTACAGATGCATGCAATGTGATATTTGAAGACAGTATGTTTAAACATAACAAACCTGCTGATTCAGCCTTCTCAGTCTTTGGTTTAAGGGTTCATATGTCTCAGCTGGTGCTCCTCTCCGTGTCCAGGTCACAGGCATTAGCAGGAAGATTACGAACAGGAAAAAAACCCTTCTGCTGGCTCTTCTGGTCATGGTCGCTTTACGTCCTTTACAGGCGTTTGAAGAACTTGATCTTATATTTTGAAAAAATTCAAACCTAAAACAGTTTGTGTAGGTGTACGCCCTCCTGTCCTTGGATGCTCTGGATAAGATTTCCTTTTTCTTTGGTACAGTGGCCAACAGGGAAACTAAAACATGACTAAATGGATTTCACAGACTCCAAACAGAAATTTCCAAGCAAACACACTTATGCAAAAACATAGATGGATGGGCAATCATTAATATTTGTACAATAGATTTTAAAAATGTGGTTTGGATTCTCATCATAGCTCAATTTTCAATTATTGCATTTTATTCTGTGCACAATAAATCGGTCTGTATAATAAGTATAAAGTGCGAAAAACAGCACAAACCTCATTATCCATAACAATACAACATATAAACATTTCAAAGTATAAATATGATTAACTTTTATGTGGCTGTCAAATTTAAATGATGAAAGCAAGCACATCTGAAACCTGAAGTTTGAGCCAAATGTATAGGTTCAGCTCCCCCTACAGTCAAGAGGTGGTAAAGTTGCTTAGCTATTGACAATTGCACTCAGAAATGCAGACATGGATCATGTTTCAGAATTTGATGATGCATTCTTTGTGCGACCAACGCCCACAACAACCTGACAGAATAACCTATCCAAACTGAATACTGAGCTGTGATTTCTTTGACACTGAATTTGAAGCTGATCATCTCACATATTTACATTAAATTCATTTGTGTATATAAATTAAATATAAAAATCATTTATTCTGGATGAAACACATATATTATGTGGAGGACCTGATACCTATGTAACATACAAATCCAGAATGTCTTACCTTGAAACAAAAAGCTCGCTGACTGTATAACACACATTGGCAAGAACTGTTGTCTCTTTAAAGTGTGGTTTCAAGTGAGCATGTCCTGTCTTTGTTGATAGTATTTGAAAGTGGTTGTATTGTTGCTGTGTTTTGATTAAAGATAGGAACAGAAAATTTAGGGGTTTCAAAGGACATTAGAACTGAGGCAATGTTGATATGAGAACAGCGCATGCATCTGTCCCTACGTATAAATAACATGTCGTAAATTGATATGATCAAGTTAGTTTAATTTCAAGATATTTTAGAATTTTACTGTAAAATCATATTTATGTGTGTTTGTATTTATTTATTTTTTAAATTTATTTTATTTAAAAAAGCAAACTGTTGCACTGCGAGTACTTGTAAAATAAATGCAAAACAAGTTGTAAAATGCAAAACTAAAGGAATTCTCTTTGGTACAATTAACTTTTCATTCTTAATCCTTAAATCAAATTGATGTTAAGACATGCTTATATTTCCTTTCCTGCATTCATCTCTGCATTTCATTTTAAACAAAGTTCATGGCAACTGTACACACACAGACCACAAATTATCTACCAAAATGATTTACATGCATCACTGTGCTCCTCACCACACTATAAGAAAAAAAATAAAAAATCTGCAAAAAATTGGAAAACGTACTGGTAATTTTCAAAGTTTACAGACATTTCCTTTAATCCTAAAACACAACACAATGCAAAGCAACGTAATTCAAAATACAGGGAAAACACCTGTGAAAAATCAATACAGAAATTTACTTCATATTAACACAATTCATTGGGCCCTATTTTAACAGACTTGCAGGTCTTCTTGGTGGACCTTTTTTTGTTGGAATGTAATTTGTAAATGCTCTTGCCCTGGCTGTCATTCCATGCTTTATTGGAACTGCACACATGATCTCTTCTTCTTCTTGGCTTTCTACTAGAATTGTTTTTTGGTTGCAACCACACCCTGCAGGACCACATCTTGATGCATGATGACTTTCTCAAAAGTTGTACAAGCACGTCAAACGATCTGCTGTGAATCTATTCAGTAAGGAATTGACTTTAACTGACAAAAAGGACCAACAGATGCCAACTTTTTCTGTCTCCACTGTATTTTCTGACTTTATCCAGTCTAGTTTCTTAATATATCTTTATGAAGCACTGAACACCTTGAAAATCCAGTTTGGTGGGCTATTGCATGCTGTCTTTTCTTGCTACTGCAAAATATAGCAATCAGCCGAGGAAGGATGTTTCTTTTACTTCACGGCTTATTGCTTTTATATCTGCATCAACAGCAATAGAGGCACAAATGTTCAATAATACATCCAATTTATTCTAAACAATAATCAGAATACAATCTCTCCACTAAGTGATATAGTTCATTATTCTGACTAGAGCAATTCAGCAACTTACTGCATTAAAAATGTATGTTCACGCTTGTGTTTTTATAGTTTTGTAACAGCTTTGAACACAGCCCATTCAATTAGAATACAGAGTGCGAACAATGGCCTTAAGGCTTTACGTAAAGGTTTTGGAACGTGTGTTGCTCAAAAAAAAACAAAAAAAAAACTCACATGATGCTATTAATTTCCCATCTTGTGACCTTTTGTTGCATTATTATTATTATTATTTTTTATTTTTATTTTTTTTGTGGCAATATGTCAGATTTAAAGTAAATTATGAGCAAACTATAAACAACATTAAATATGATTTTCATAGGTGATTTAAGGCTGTAAAGCTATGCTATATTTATATATATATATAGATAGCATATATATAGTGTCATTTATTCCTGTAATGGCAAAACTGAATTTTCAGCAGCCATTACACCATTTTTAAGTGTAACATGACCCTATGCTGACCCTATGACATTATGCTGATTTAGTGCTCAATAAGCATTTCTTCTTCTTATAAATGTTGAAAACAGTTGCACTGCTTAATATGTTTTTTCAGGATTCTTCTATAAACATAAAGTTCAAAAGAACAACATTTATTTGAAATTATAACATTATGAATGTTTTTACTGTCACTTTTGATCAATTTAATGCATTCTTGCTGAATAAAATTATTAATTTTAAAAGAAAATTCTTTGTAGTGCATATATTGCACATATATAAAAAGTTCAGTTACATGATGACATGTACAGATAGATCACACTCTTCCAGTGCACATTGAGAGGAAATGGCCAGACCAAAACAGTGTAAGAAAATGTTACAGGCCTGAGAAATCAGACATCTCACTGTAATTATTTTTTCCGTACATCATCAGCAGAAAGTTTGCAACCTTTTGATGGAATGTGGAACAGAAAATGTTTGGTGACAGCAGGTGAAATGTTGCCAGACAAGCTAAACCGCAGTCAAAGGAGTGTCACACAAAGAGACACAGCTGAGAAGCTGAGCCCACTCTCATAATATCAGCAGCACACACTCTTCCACTCCCTGCCACACCTGGAGAGTGCATGAAGTTAACCCCTCACCCTCACCCATTCATCTTAACTAGACCTTTACCATTAGGCCTTCTAAGTTTATCACTTACAAAATCTGTGTGTAAGTAAGTTTAATTGCTGATGTGATGATGGCATGCTACCTGCTACAAAGATTCAACCTCAGATTAGGCTGATATCTTAAACTTAAAAAGTCAGAAAAATGTGAGACATCCTTACTAAATAACAATGACTATTTAGTTAAGATCTTTCACATTTTTCAGACCACTGTAACGGGATGTTTAACATGTTCTGTTTGTAGTCTGAGGACTCTAAGGCCCTTTTAACACCTCTTAAACATAATTCACATTGAAGACTTAACATATCAAGTTATACTGATATGTTGATGATTTTCACAAGTTTTATAAAGTCATTACTCATTTCACTCATTATAAGCTTCAAAAGATCCACCTTGACAGTGATCACACATCTATTAAAAATACGGGTAACATTTTACAGTAAACTTCAAATTTTTAAACATCAGTTAATGCAATGAACAAACTAGCAATCATTAATCTAGGTTCATTTATAAATATACCATTGTTCATTGTTGATTTGTGTTTGTTTATAATACAACTAATGCTAATTTATACAACTTGCATTAGTATATGTATCATTAGTACATCACCTAGATTAATAAATTCTGTAAAGATATGTTGAATCTTATTGTAAAACTATGTCCTCAAGAGACAATTTAAAATTTCACATGGGGTCACAATGACACTAACATTACCGTATCAGCATTCACATCTCATAAAAGCACATATTTACAATGGGATATGACAGAATTAAAATCAAAAGTTTCTAATAGTAGCTGTCACATACCATATCACATGCTAATATCCTTCCATCCTTCTTTCTTTCCATCAGTTCTCCAAACCACCTGTCCTATGTGAGGTCATGGGGATGTTGGCGCATATCCTAGCATCTCAGGTAGCGGGAACATATTAATCTAAGAAAATACTAGGTTAATTTTGAAGTTTTGAAGCTATTATTATTTTTATACATAAATAGACAGTAAAATCAGTCTCAAGAAAACTAGAGGGTTAGTGTAAAGAGTCACACAACTTCCAATTAGTCTACTATATTTTCTGGCCAACTTCACATTATAGCATAAAAATCTTTAGGTTGGAAATGCCAGGTGTGAACAGTGAAAACAAAACACCTGCTACCACAATATCATTTGCTGATTTTTCAGTCATTTCCAGTCGAGAAGTAGTATGTTTACATTCATACAGCCCGCCACTGACTGCTATCAGCAAAACTGGTTATTCAGAGATGTTTTCAATGACAGATGTGGAAAAAATACAGCCTTCTTCCTGTTTCTGTAACAATAGCATTCATAAAAGGTGACAGAACATGTTAATGTATTTTAAGTAGACAGGGGTGGAGTAGCCGAGTGACTATGAAAAGCTTGTAAACGCAATAGAAACTGGTTTCAGACTAACCATCAGCGACAGCCTGAACAAGACAGGTAAGAAAGCTCTCTGTTCAAGAAACTTTGCTAGCTAGACTGTCTGGAGTTTTGGAGCATTTCTGGATTTAGGTGGGGCGTTTACCATGATCTTAGAAAAGGTTTAAGATTAGGAGGTAAAAATGAACTAACAAAACAACTAAACAGTTTGGCATTGCTGTTTATATTACTTTCAGGATTTTATTGTGAATTGTTTGTTGAATTTAATTCGAACTCTGGATGACAAATGATGAGTGGCTGTTGATTAAGGTTACTTATTATGATTTAAAGGCTGATTTGTTTAATAATGATCATACATGTTTTGCATTGTGCAGTAACTGTCCTTGTTCACAAACATATTATAGTATTGTTGTAATACTGTACTCTATATAATAAGAAAATAGTAAAGCAATCTATCTGAAGGTAAATTAACTGTCATGTACACTAACTCATTTATCCAAAGCGACTTACAAATGATGAATACAACAAGTGAGTCATCTTAAGGAGGCAATAAAACGAGAATTGCTAACAATACAGAGTTTTCTGAAACAATTCTGGTAAAAGATAGAACAGAGAGGGATTTAAGAAATAGCTGAAGTATAGAAGAAGAGCTAAAAAAGTAAAAATGTTAATAAATGTAAAGGAAAGATTTTAAGGCCTTGTTATGATTTGACTGTTACACTTTGTTATGACTGAACAGCAGGAGCTAAAATGCGTCATTTAATAAGACAGCGCAGTGAATGCTTTGATCAAAGCTGACCTGACTGCTGAATGGTGCTTTTTTGGCTTTGTGTGCTTTAACTATAGTAAAACAGCTGACGCATTTAGGCTGTTTGTCATTTCCAGGTCACCTCCTGCTGATACACACCTGAAAACACAATCAAAATAATTTGTATAACAATACTTTATATCCACGTTGGCATAAATTTAGTGGAAATATTTGATGTTCTGGTTAGAGAAGTTCTTGTTCTTGGTCTAGAAGTGAAAAGTAAATCTAAACAGAGCTGTAATAAATGATCACAAATGAAAAACTCAGGCTGTTTTATGCCCAAGTTCTCCCAAATTCCTAACACGGTTGCTGGAGCTTGTATTGTGCTTGTTTGTGTTTTTTGGTCTATACGACATACAATATCATATCGTCAAATTGTCAGTTTAACCGGCTCTTATTTTTCTATGAGAAGCATCAGGGTTTGATTATTGGAGTATTAGTAACTCAGTCAGACATGCAGCAGAACAACATTCCTCTTCTGTCTTTGGGTGGACGTCTGTATCAATCAGTGCCTGGGCTTGTAAGACTGTTGTCTTTTTGTTAACTAAGGCATTTACCCTACCGTATCATCATGGAAATAAACGCCACTTGACTTGTAATTTTATTGAGCAACAATATACTGATGCTTATTGAGAAGGAAGAGAAAAAGAGCGTTCAGGTTATTTCTTTGAGAAAGTTAGAGTGACATGGCGTTGTCATTTGAAGGTGGTCTGCCCATTTCAGCGTCTTTACTGAGAATTTTCTCATGTTTTTATTTACCAGTAACAGACAATTCAAGTTACTAATGCATAATCACATTTGTAAACAGAATGAAATCCTAATATAAAACTGTTTTAGAGTGCTTTGCTCACAATATGACTTTTTTTAGGGTTTTAACATATAACCTTTCAGTTGCCAGCACAGATTAATTCATTTAGCATGTGAGAAATATATTGTAAAACATCACGTCACATATTAAGACTTTTATTTTGTCCCAGCAGTTTACACCCAGCCAAAGACAGAATGAGTGCTGACGGAACCGGGGAACCACCTCCATATGTCATACCAGGTAAGTCAATTAGCATCATTGTTCATTTTGAATGACTAATAATAATGGAATACAACTAAAAACAGTCAAGCCAGTGTGTGTGAGACGCAAACGGGAAATCCTAAAATAGATGTGTTTCAGAATTATTAATGTTCTACCTGTATTTTTTCACTTGTCATCAACAGTAGAGGGTGCCAAGGGCTCCAACGTCAAAGTCTACCATGTACACACTCCGTTCACCCCACAAAGCTCCACTATTGGAGATTCTCGAATCCAGATGGAATCAGCCAGACCTGGTGAGCCTGTTTCCTGTCATTAATCTTTGGAAAACTGTTAGTTGTAAAGGCCAAGTGGAAAGAATTACCCATGATTTTACTGTATACTATATCGGTGCGTTGCTACAGTCATTGTAGGCCTATTGCTTTTATGCAACATTTAAATAAACCTAAGATGTGCAGGGTTTATGGAAGCCTCCTTCCGTCATGGACTAAAAACAAATAAATACATACAATTTATATATTTACATAAAATCTGACTTTCATTCTTAGATCTGCACGTCTATAACACAATTCAAACTTTATTTCTCACTGTTCTTTCTGAGTTTACATCTCATATTTCTAACTTTTTTTCTCGGAATTCTGAGTTTGTATCTTGTAATTTGACTTTTCCCCCTCAGAATTCTTAGTTTATATTATTTTTAAGGGGTACCTCATCTTGCAAAAGAAAAGATCTGTCTGAGAACACTGATAATTCTGAGAAAAAAAAAGTCTGCTTTGTGAGATGTCATGTCAACTGGGAATTGTGGGAAATAAAGTCAGAATCATGGGATAAAACATTGAAACTGATTTTTTTTTTTTCATTCTGTGGTGGAACAAGCAAATGTACAACACAACATTACTTGTGAAGCTTTGTGACAATCAAGGGTTCCTGTCTAGAACAAACAAACCATCCAAAAAATAATTGGATGAAAACTTGTGTAATGGTAAAGAAAAATCAGATAAATAACAATAAACTTACTAAAACACATTCTTCTCCTGTAGTTCAGTCAACGGAAGCCAAAAACAAATTCGTCAGCTACGATTCATATGAGCTGGGTCGCAATCCAGGAAGGGCCACCTGCACAAGCTGCCAGAAGCAGGTCTTAACCAATGTCACCTACAAAGTGGGAGTTTACGCCTGGTTGATGTGCTTACTCTTCATCCTGTGCGGGTAAGAGTCCATTTGAATTTGCAGCTAAAATATCAAATCTTGTGTACATTATCAAAGCCCAACTTGACTGTCTTCCTCTTTTCCAGGCTTGTTTTATGCTGTTGTCTGATTCCGTTCTTCATGAAGTTTTTCAAAGACGTCTATCACACATGCCCGAATTGCAATAAGATCCTGCACATTGAAAAGAAGCGATGCTGCTAACCCCATCCCTTCCCTTCCCCAATACCACCACTCATGGATTTGTGTGGCACCTCACACTATATGAAGGACTGGAGGACACTTTCAGGACAACACAGATGTCGTCTAGTACAAACTTGCTTGTAGGCTATAAACTAAATCTTTGAGAACCTTTTGGTGTTCATTTGGCTTAGGCTTTATTATTACATTATATTACATATTATCAAATGAATATGAATACTCATTGTTTTGATTGTATATCTATAAAAGACTCAGGGTTAAAGGGTTCAGAGGGCTGAGGAGTTTGTGGAACCAAAAATTATGTGATGTAAAAAAAAAATTTGGCATCAATTTTACCATTTAAAAGTAGTTCTCAACCAAGAGGCTTCAAGATGACTTGAAATTATTAAAAGTTGAAACAAGAAAAAACAAGTTAAAACAACTAAAAAGCAAGATATTTCTTATTTTAAATTACTCCAACAATTTTTTTCTTTGAAGAACCAGGATTTTTGGCATGGATGGTTTCATGAAGAACTTTAAGATCCATGGAAACCTTCCATTGGACAAAAGGCTCTTTTAGATGAATAAAAAAAAAAAAAAAAAATTAAAGTGTTAAAATGTAAAGTTCTTTGGGGAACCAAAATGGTTCTTCCATGGCATCACTGTACACCCATATTTTTTTATAAAATGCACCGTCTAGAAAAGCCAGGATATATGGTGTCTTCATTCAAGTGTTATTTTTAGACCTTAAGATGGCATGTAAATGAATACAATCTTAAACACCATAAGCGATTTATAAGCAATCTGCATTTTTGTAGTTATGTCAAGCTCTAATATATTTTATCAGTTACAACTTGTAAAAACTTTCTTTTTTAAAAAAAATCCTTATCTAGTATATATTACAAACAACTGGAAACAAGTCATGAGGTCTTTGAATATTGTTGTGGGCAATGGGAGGCTTTGGAGTCAAAAAGGTTGAGAACACAATTCTGAACCAACAATATCTTTCAAATAACATAATGGAAATCATACTTCCAAAACTGACTCTTTTGAATTACCATACTGCTAAAGCTGACTTGTTATTGTTTAACAATTTATCACTTCTGTAAAAAGTCTGAATCTAGAATAATTTAAATGTCATATGTGCAATTAAATGGAACTGTCTTAACAATAAAACTGTCATGTCTGTGCAATACCTTAATGAAAACTCTGCATGTGCAGTTTATACACACTGTAATCTTCATATTACATGACACTAATGCAGAATGACAATCTGAACACCGTCTCAAGTCAATTCTTCAAGGGCCATGGCTGTAGCTTTTATAGAAAATTTTATTCAACATACATTTTCCAGCAAAAAGGCAATATACAGGAAGAGTTGTCGTACACTGCTGCTACACGGAGGAATTAGATTGGAGAGGAAAAAAAAAAATCAAAAAAGAAAGATGTGATCTGCAGGTCGTCTTTGTACTGCACTTAAACAAGACAAACTGTTGCAATTAGTCAAGGAAAAAATAAAACCCAAATGAAACTGTCAGGATCCAAAATAAAACTACACACAATGAATATGAACATCTGAATTGATCTGTACCCAACAAATTGGTGTTTTTAATTTTACATGTTCATTCTTTAAATATACAATTTTAATTGTTTTTACAAAGCCAACTATGCACTAGGGAGCATTCCTTCTGTGCTTAAAGAAGAAAAAAAAAAAAAAAAAAAAAAAAGTATTGGTTCATTAATGCTGGTTTCTCTAAGTCCCAACCAGTCTTCTATATGTCTGCAACCTCGTGCCAACAAACAGTACAAATCTGGAGCCGGCGGCAAGCGACACCTCCCTCCCCATAAGAATAATCCCACAGCCGGTGACACAGGAGCTAAAGAATGGGTAAAACAAAACAACAACAAAAAAAAAAACTTTATGGGGAGAGAGAGAGGACAGAAAAAAAAAAAAGGGGGAAAAACTCAAAGGGATATGCAAATTAAACTCCAACCAAGATTACATTTAACAGTGCTGAGAAACATAAAACCTTGGATATTAAGTGCCAACGTGCAAGATGAAGTACAGACAATTTCATTTTTATTTATTTTAAAACGGATGCTGTGGCTCTTTACTTTATTATACAGGATTTCCAGAGGAGACCAACTGAATTTCTCCAACCAAACTAAGTGAAAAAGAATCATCGTGTAAACATGAAAATTGACTAGTTGCACTAAGGAACCAGAAAGTAGACAACCATGTCAGGGCAACTACCAAAAGCCTCAGCCATTTGCGGTGATTTTTTTGGTGAAGGATGGAGGAATCCTTTTAATCTTCTGCAAACGACAAAACTCCTCTTTCCATCGCCTCCACCTCACAATGCAGCAGCTTTCTTGCTGTAACAATCGTTTTAAAAATGAACTTAAAAAGAAAAAAAAACAAACAAACAAAAAAACCAAACAAAAAAAAGTCTAGGACATACTGTTCCCCCTTTCTTATTAAAATCCAATTCATTCTTCCAGACAAATAGGCAGTCAATAGTTAGAGAAGCCAAATCGAACAGCCTCAAAAGGAAAACAGGAGCATCAGCAGTCACTCCATTCGCTGAAGACTTCATACATGGTGCCTGTGTACCCAGACAGCAGGTGTTAAAAGTGGTGCACACAAGAGGTTTGGTTAAAGTCTTTAGTATGGTCGGTTAGAGTGGGGGCTTGTCAGTTGTGAATCTTGATCGCTTTCTCCAGATACGTGTAGCGACCTCTCTTTGGAGCTTTGTTGAAGTGGTCGAGCCCTAACCAAGGCCTCGGGTGCGACATGTTCCCTGAGAAAGGACAGAATAT
>JAFVLL020038495.1:0-19149 GCA_021397915.2 Tor tambroides | reverse complement strand
GGTTATATATCGACCACTGTTGTATGGCAAACTGTAGCTATGGAAGAGATACTGGCATTGAAGTATTTTTAAAATGACCTCTTCCTTCTTTGAAGACATTTCAGTAATATTTCTTTGAAAGATAAACATTTATATTTCTGTTTTTCTATATGAAATTTGATCTGAGGATAGATGGTTTTAAAGTTAGCCCTAGTGGATAACAATTTAATGTCATAATTTTCATACAAAAGAGAAAATCTCAGATGAATTTCAAAGTAGAAATGCTGCTTAAGTAGACAATGTAGAAAACCAATGGCACTGATTCTTGAAACCCATCATTGCTGAGTAGCTATGTTGACAGTTTGGTTGATAATGATAACAGTAGTTTATTATTAGGAGGAATCATTTCACAGATGATGCGCACAGGCTGGATAACATTGAGCAGCGAGTAACAGAGGGCGGAATTATTTCCTGAGTGCGTCCCTGCCTGCGTTACCTCCCCCTGCCCTTGTTTAAGGTTACTGCTGCTAATTTGCACCTGTGCAGGAGTTATAAACCAATTACATGGCTGAGTGCTGTGGGAAGCCAGTAGGTGCTAACCCTTGAGCAAGGGTCAATACCGTGTCTATTTACCAGCTATAAGGGATATTAGACTCAGAGATATTAGGCTAGTATTGGAAGAGTATACAATTACTCCAACACAAAGTTTTAATTTCCGAATGACCAAAAGGATTACAAATATTAAATGACCCTTATTGTCATTTATTTTTGCCTTAAAGGGGTCATATGATGTGATTTCAAGTTTTCCTTTGTCTCTGGATTGTTACAAGCTGTTCATGCATAGATGAGATCCGTAAAGTTGCAAAGTCTAAAGTCTCAAACCCAAAGAGATATTCTTTATAAAAGTTAAGACTCGTACACGCCTTCCTAAAAAGCCTCATTTGAACATTCCCCACGTCTATGTCACTTTGTGGGAAGATTTGTATAACACCGTCCAAATGTTTATGCAAAGAAAGAAGGAGTAACTTTTATTCTCGCTGTAGTATTGTTGCCGCCAGCACTATGTCGTGGAGATGCTGTGTTTCGTTGCGAAAGCAAAATTACTTTTTTTGGGCTTACAAAAGAGGACACAACAAGAAATCAGTTGTTAAGTTGTATTTACAACACTGTCCCAGAACAGTTCAACCAAAATATTTGAGTGTGTGCAGCATATTTTACGGATGACTGTTTAATGAGAGAGTACAATGCCGGCTGTGCACACACTGTTTCTATAAAGTGGGGCAGTTTCAACTTTGCAAGGACAGTCTGGCGCTTCTGACTCAGCCTGTAAGTATGTTTTCATATTTAAAGAATTTGCCACTGACTATTCAAATCGTGAATTTTGAGCTTTGTAGAGTAGCGCTTGTTGTTCGTCTTCGCATTTACGCAAAGCCTAAAAAGACAGTACAAGTCATTATTTCTGAAATAGTCAGTAATTATGTCCCCACTGGATGCAACAAATGCCTCGTTTATAATGGGTTTTATTGTTTTTGTCACGTCACACCGGAACACGGCATCACAATATGGTAAGGGGCGTAACATTTACGTCACATGCTTGAGGTATTCAGCCAATCACAATGAACTGGATAGCTGGCCAATCAAAGCACACCTGGCTTCTCAGAATGATGAGCTTTGTAAAAATCGACACATTTCTGAAAGGCGGGGCATAGAAGAGCAACAGTAATGCACAGTATGCAGAAAATAATTAGAATTTTAGATAATTTGATCATGTGTTTTTTGAACCTTAAACTGTGTTAAACATATTGCATTACACCAAATACACAAAATAATGTTCTTTTTAGCAACATCATATGACCCCTTTAAGAAGTTCTGATGCATACATCCAACAATTTCATCTCTTACACAGCACAATAAAGCCTTTTCCGCTGAGCCTTTTCTCCTAGCTGGAAATTCATTATTAGCAGAAATGATTTCCTGTAGGTAAGCGATGAGTTGCACCACTCTAATTTTCTCATAATCCTATTTTCAGTTATCAAAACAAATCCTGCTAGGTGATGTAATGCCATCTACCAGTCAAAAATGATCAAAACAGGATAACTGTTTGTCTAGGGTGTATATTGAATTAATTTCTATGAATACACTTTGAAGCATCTGCAATATAAGTGATTAAAAAATTAGAAAAAAAAAGAGATTCAACAATCTCTTGAACGTTATGTATTTCCATAATTTCTTTCAAAGAAATTTTTATTCAGCAAGAACACATTAAATTGATCAAAGGTAGCAGCAAAGACATTACATGTTACATGATTTCAGATTCAAATAAATGCCATTTCTTTTCACCACAGAATCCTGACTAGGAAAAAAACACAAAAACATTAAGCAGCACAACTGTTTTCAACATTGATAGTAATAAATATTTCTTAAATTGAGATGTTTTTTGAGCACCAAATCAGCATATTAGAATCATTTCTGAAGGATCGTGTGACATTGAAGAATGGAGTAATGATGCTGAAAATTCAGTTTTGCCATCACAAGGATAAATTATATTTTACTATATATTAAAACACAAAGTAGTTATTTTAAATTGCAAAAATATTTCAAAATATCACTGTTTTTACTGTATTTTTGATCAAATGCAGCATTGCTGAGCAAAAGAGACTTCTTTTGAAAACATTAAAAAAATCTCACCAACCCCAAACATTTAAACAGTTGTGTATAGCTATTCCAGAAGCATTTTAACACCAAAACCACATTTTTGCATTACATAACAAAATATCAATTAAACAATACTAGACCTTTTCTCGGAACCAACTACTTTTCTTATTCCTTCTAATAGACATAAATGTTACACTACTTTTGACAACCTGCAAGTGCCCAAATATGTTTGTCTTAAATTTAAATCTCCTGTGCTTAAAATAAATGCCACTTAATTTGTTATCCTCTCGATATAAAATGCTGCAACAGGTGCACTTCCTTTCTATCCTGGAGAGAAATATCAGGTAAGTATAGAGAACGTCCTGCCAGCGGCCATTAAAAGGAGAAAAACATATTACTTTTTACTGCCATTTTGTACACATCAATGCTTGAATTATCCCCAGATAGCATTTAATGTCAGATATCCAAGTCAAACTCATAAAACCATGTTCTAACATGACATGTTTTAAAAGTTAAAGGCCCATGTAACAGCTTTCCACAAGGAGCTGCCAAGCCTGAGCAGAGAGCTTTCGTTTGCCAAAGAGCAACACACCAGAAAGAGCAAGAGATCGCGGAACGGCGATAAACAGTTTGCGCAAACGCAGCACAAGTGATTGAACATGCCATTTTTGGCAGAGCCAGGGTTTGATACGAGGCCTACAAGGGCAATGACTTAAAGAAAAGCTGAGCGAGAGAGCAGCCAAGGATGAGAGGCCTGTATTCCTCCCCCCTCCTCCCATGCGATAATCTCCAACTGTGATGGAGTGAATTAAATTTAGATTAGACCTCACGCTTGACCTAGTCACTTTCAAGCCATAAAAAGAGACTGTGGTATCCCGACAAGGGAGAGAGAGATGGAAAGAATGAGAGGACTGATGTGGAGAGAAAAAAGGGTTTTCGGAAAGAGAAAGATGCCTGTCCCAACACAGTCACCCCAGAGACAGACCTCCTGCCAGGGCTTTGCATCAAGCCAGGGTGTAAGACACATGCCGAAATCATGGCCAACATGCTAAGGCATTAGAGAGCGAATTCAGTCCGCTTTGTTTGCATAAACTGTTTCACCAACTGGGTCTTTCCATTTCTTCACTCAGTAACCCTGTGATATTCTGGCTGACATATTAATAATTCATTGGACCACTGAACTGCATGTTACCGGAGCATGTTACACTTCACTAACTGTGTTGATAACCGCACAAATAACTCCTCAAACTGATCTGGAGTAGAGATTAAAAAAAAAAAAAAAACGATGCCAAGTTTCAGATATTGCTTTTGGCTGGGCTTTCTGATAATGCTTCAGATCACTTTTTAACAGAAGAGCTTAATTACATTGCATATTAGTTTACAACACAGGAACATGTTACAAAAGTGGCATGTTGACGGCTTATTATGTAGGACAAGAGTAGCATGAAATGTGTGTAGTGCTGACGATGCAGGAAGCCGGCGTTTTGACATTTTAATAATGTCCTTTCTACTATTCTGCGCCTTGAATGTGGTAGTTGCATTGGTGTCTATGCAAGGCAAGAAAGCTCTCGGATTTCATCAAAAATATCTTAATTTGTGTTCTGAAGATGAACAAAGGTCTTACAGGTTTGGAACGATATGAGGGTAATTAATGGCAGAATTTTCATTTTTGGGTGAAATATCCATTTAAATGCATATTTACAGGAGCTTTAAGGCCCAACAACAATGTCTTTTCAATGTCAACAACGTCCAACAATTTCTCAAATTTTAAAATGCTCAAACATCAGTACAAAAATATGGACACATACAAATAGCTTGCTATCTTGTTGAAATATCTTTCTATCCATATTAATTATCTATACTATTCAAGAGTTTGAAAGTAGTCTCATATGTTCACCAATATATTAAAAACTAAAATACTACAATTTAGAATAACAGTTTTCTATTTTAATATATTTTAAAATCTATTTTGTTCCTATAAAGGCAAAGCAGAATTTTCATTGCTCAAGAAATGTTTCTCATTATTATAAATGTTGCAAATGATTTTGCTGCTTAATATTTTGTGGATTTTTTTTTTTTTTTTAGATTCTTTTTGTGACAATTGGAAAAAAGACTTTAGTGCACGCCAACAATTGAAATCATTCTTACTGAATAAAATATTTAATTTAACTTAATTAAAAACAAACAAACAAAAAAAAGTACTAAACCAATGTGCATATGTATATATTTAGCTATTTACGAGGATGTAAAAATGATCTCATATTACTGGTGAAATTAATATATTTATTAGTAGGTCTATATACAGTAAAGTTATTGTCATGCAAATTTAGGCCTATGTTGTGGCATTCACAGAATGCGGATTATCATTTTTTACCAAAGGTTTTTTTTTTTTTTCATTCTACAGTATAAAGGATACCGGCTTTGCAAAAATCATTTTAATAATGTTATTCTTTTTTAACTATGTAAGCAAGAATAAACATCCATTAAGTTGTACATATTGGATATTTTTTCATGCTAGATGCTTTTGGGAAACATGCCGTAGAGATTAAGTACAAAGGTTTTACTTAGAACTTCAGGAAGCCCAACTTTAGTGATTATACCAATGCTAACCAATGACCAATCAATTGATGTCACTTGCATTCTGCAATTGAAATACGAAGGAAAAGTTCATTTTTGTTTCTCTAAAGGTTCTCAGTAGCAGGGAGCTATATTCCTCTAAAGTTTTTCATGAAAAATTATGCACCAGACAGCTTGAAATAGACCTTGTGTTTGACGTGCTGCCCTTAATTTAAGGACATATTCAGATGTATTACACCAGGCGCTGTGACCCTCAACCCAACCTGCACAGCATTTAAAAAGCAGCGTGCCAGAAGAGGGGGTGATGCATAATGTGCGTAAAAGCCAGTGGGTTAGATAAGCAGTCGTCTTTCAGGAGAGGAAAATGGTTACAAACAAAATGAAATAAAAAAAAATAAAAAGCCCAACACAATGCCAAAAGGGGTTTGTATCTGACCTCTTTAGCAAGTTCTTAAAGCACAACAAATAGCATTGTCACATATTTAGGTGTGAAACCCTGAATGCTAAAGTAGGCCATGCACAGGTGTTAGGAGAAGATAAGCCCTGTCCTTTCCCATCATTTTAAGGGATCCTGCTCAAAATATGAGAGGAGACACATTTCCCCACGCAGACACTGTCAATCATCCCAGTTCCCCCACACAGATGGAAAGTTTGCGTGGGGCTGACGTTTCAAAGCTGCTATTGCTCAAGACTTAAATAAAGAAAAAAGATACCTGACAGCTGGCAGATTCGAGTCAGAGGTCACCTGTGATTTCTCAAGGACCTGCCATTTTCACTCCTTACACCACTTTCACATCGACTTTGGTGTTAAACCTTTAGTATGCAGTTTCTCTAGTAGTATCACCTAGCTGAACTACAAAAATAAAGCTAGTTTTCGAACAACCTTTGCAAACTTTTTGCCTCCGTCAACCCAAACATCACAAACACAGCTCTCACGGTTCTATAAAAGCGAAGCCATGTCTCAACAAGTAAAATAGGCTACTTTCAATAAAACGTCCAACAGGTTTGGAATACTTTTAACTTGAGGTTTAGAAACTCTACAAGTTTGTTGTATTAATTGAAACTCAAATATTCCATCAAATTCCTCCATCTAGTAAAACCACTGCCAGTGTTTACCCTAGTTTTACCCTGTTGTCTGTCTCTGCATATTTTAGCAAGTCTTCAAATTTTGGCTTGCTATAAGGGAATATCTGATTGTCTCTTTCCACACTGACTAAATACCCTCTGGTTTAGCCTGCTACAGTAACCATTAGGGGTGTTTGATAAACATAGTCTACGATAATTGTTGTTTAATCGATATGCCATTTGACATTATGAAGTATATCTCAAAAACCAAACAAAAACACACCCAGAGAGTTCACGCTTTAACTGCGTGATTTAGTCTATTAAAATGCATTCAGAATTTCCCCAAAATCAACACATTCTCACTCCCAACTCATCACATATTGATGCTTGGTAAGGACCCTTTGGCATCACTTTTTGATGCACAAGGTAACCCATCCCCTGCCCCTAAACCTACCATTTGTCAATAAAGCACGAGATATAACAGGCAGATACAGCTACAGTCATAATTTATTCCAAAAATATTAATATTCCAAAGTCTTCCGAGGCAAAACGATTGATTTGTGAGAGGAATAGACACAATTGCCCTCTCCGCCCACCGTAAAGCTCATCCTGTGTGCTGAGGTCTGTGCGCAAATTCAAAAAATGCCGCCAGAAGTAGCCTTACGTCAGCCTTGGTTGTGAAACGCTGTTGGCTCTTGTGTGTCTCGTGACCGATTGCGTCATGCTACGGGACGGGTGTACGCTTTTGAATGAGATGTGAGCGTGTTAACAGAGCGGGATCATTTTCAGCAATTAAAACCTTATGTTTTACTCTCTTCTTCACATAAATATATCATATGGCTTCAGAAGACTTGGAGTGCAACACGACTTGTTTGTGATGCTTTTATACTGTTTTTTTTTTTTATAGTCAGTTTTTGCAATAAATACCTCTGACTGTACTTATATTTGCCTGTTATGATTGTTCAGAAGTGGGTAGGTTTAGGGTAGGGGTGGGGTTAGGCGCTCCAATGAAAGTATAAATTTATATTAAATTATTTCTGTTTTTTACAAATGCATGCGAACCATTAAATTAAAACGACTGAAAACGATGGAGGACCCTGCACATCGAAAAGTGATGCTGAAGGGGTACCTTGAGCGTCAAAATGCGACGCCAAGGTGTCCTGAACAAGCATCAATATGTGACGACTTGGGAGTCAGAACGTGTTGCGAAAATTCAAGATAAGGCAGTTATGCCCCGTATGACTTTTCTATGTCTTTTATATTTATATCATCTGATATAATTAATTTTTTTTTTTCTCCAAATATGATTACAATTGCAAATGTGAAGTTAATATTAAGTGACTTACATTTTAGACACAACAGTTCCTGTTTTCATCAACAAAGATAGTTCGAAACAAATCCACAGCAGAACTGTTTTGTGCCTCTGAGCAACACATGACGGTGTTTTGTTACTGAATCATTCAGCCGTTTGAATGAATCGGTTGAACGAATGACACAATGACTCACTCATGCAGTGATTTGCCGCCACCTACACTGTAAAAAAAAAAAAAAAGTTGAGCCACCTTAATTTTAAGGCAACCAGCTTCAGCAGATTTTTGAGTTTTCTCAACTTGTTGTTTTAAGTTTATAAAACAAAAAATTGAGAATTTCCTACAAAAATTAGTTGAGAGAACTCAAAAATCTGCTGAAGCTGGTTGCCTTAAAATTTTAAGTTGGCTCAACTTTTTTTCTTTTTTTTTTTTTTTACAGTGTACTGGCAATTTTAATTTTAAATGTTTTCCCTTCTTTTCCCGAAATCATTTCAAATATCAGTATTCAATGTTTTGTTTTAAAACATCAAAATATTAATTATGCATAAATCACACTCTGCAAGATATCATCTAATAACCGTTTGCAACAAAATTTCAGAAAATATCAAAATATTGTTTTTTTTTTGGTCATTATCGCACACCCCTAGTAGCCACAACCCAAACTCTTGTTATTGGTTACGTAGGGGTATGCAAACACATAGGTTGACAAGGCAGATAAGACATCCTATCACTGCCTTCAGACAAATTGCAAAATCTTATCCTAAGACACTGTTATTTCACAAACAAAACTGACAGGAAACCATTTTTAATGAATTTTTCCACTGGATACTCAGATATTTCGGATTGATGCAGAAAATATAATTGAGAAGAAATTGAAATAAGCAAATTTGACATAATGATACACTTCATTGACCACGGAATTGGTAAAAATAAAGCATATCTTATACAACTGTTAATATTAATGGGAACATTTCACATCCATAAAATGAAATAATCTTACCCCAAACCAAAATTTCTCACTTTAAAAGCTGTAATGTTTCACATAAACGTAAAAGGCAATTAGAGCTTATAACACAGCAAGCAAGTATTATATTGTTGTATAAAGTGGATACAACAAGATATTATTTTATTTTTGGCTCACAATTTATATATATATATATATATATATATATGTAATATTTCTTATTGTACCATTTTTGTGTTTGGCATTAAAACCATTGCCACAGGTATTGGTATTAGGCCTACACATTATAATAAACCCTGTGAAGCAGTCACAAATAATTGATGTTTTGTAATTCATAGTAAATGTTTTAGACTTTTTGGCCTGTCAGTTCAATGCACACATCCAAAAGCATCGTTCACCACTGCTATGAAGCTCTAAGACTAGGGATCATTGACAAACTGGCTGAAGTTTTGAGGACCATCTACAAATTCCACAGCAGGCATGTGAAAATGCTGTTGAAAATCTATGTCATCTTTAAAGGTGGGATAAGGGATTTCTGGTAGCCAATGTTGATATTTGAAATCACCAAAACAAACACGCCCCTACCCCAAAAGGCTCTGCCCCACACATACGTAGCCTAAGCAACCCAGGCAACGATTAGTTCTGTGAAACAAAGCAAAACCAATGTTACACTGTGTTTACACCGGACGCGAGCGACACACCAAAATACTATAGAAGTCATTATAATCAGTGACTGTCTAATGTCTAGTATAATCACTGTCTACACTGGATGCTGCGCGGCGCAACAAATCCCCGACAGAAAACTGCTGCCGCGTTCTATTTATGACATATTGACACAAATTTCAAATGATTTTCAACGGTCGCTTTATCGCGTCCAGTGTAGGCAGACTTTAGCTGTTGCGGCGCGGTGCAGCCGGTGTAGACACGGTGTTACTCACCTATCGAGAAGAAACAAAGCAACCTCGGCATCCGATTGCAGGCCTTCCCGCTCCTTGAGTTCTCTCCAGCGCTGGAAAGCTGATCCGATATTTACACGGGTCCTACTGCCTTATTGTTCCGCAGACGTTTTCCTCTTTTGTTTTATCCGCCATCTCTATCTTTCTGTCGCTCGGCTCGGCTAATGTTTGTCCTGTGCACTGAACGCTTTCTCCTCCACATCATGAGTAGACACGCCCCTTACTGCTGATTGGCTACAAGTTTGTTTTGGTACTTGCCCGACTCAGTTTTCTAAAGCGTTTTTGAAAAATTACATACCCCACCTTTAATTATGGGCTTCTCAGTGCCAGACAATACAATCAGCTGGTTTTTACTGAAGCGTACAAGGTGCACAAAGACCATAACAGCTGACAGCTCACGAATCATCACATGACAATAAACCGTTGAGCTTAGAGGTCAACTGATTCATCCTTTTTGCCGATTAATCGACACCGATAGTTGATTTGCGGAACTATTGGTTAATCATGCAGTGTTCTAAAATTGCAGCAAAAGAATATGAGAGTACACATGCAATTTCAATAACCTGTGCATGTAATTTTAATATGGCCTTGTGTAGGTATTTCAAGATGGCCATCTTTAAGCATGACTGTTGAAATGAAATGGTAATACTTAACAATAAGAGTCCATTTGTAACATTAATGAAAGCTGTAGAAGTATTGTTCCTTGTTAGAGTGTGTTCATTTCATTTCAACATTTACTATTACTAATAGGCTTCATTTTTAAATTTTAAAGTTTCTTCTTTTAACATTAGTAAACTATGAAATAACTTTAATGAGCAATATAATAATTAATATTAATACTAAATTGTTATTAATTTACAAAGTATGGTTCAGTACTGTTACTGCTTTTTTTAAAATAGTAAAGCTCTATTTTAGTTTTCGTTCAGTATCCATTTTTAAAACTATCAGTTGATTAATCGGTATCGGCCAGTGTGATCCAACCTAGCTATCGGTATCGGTAAAATCCAATCGGTCCACCTCTTGAGTTCAATAAGTTGCTTTAAATAAAGCATGCAAGCAGGAGCTGAACAATTTAGCAAGGGCTGGTTGCCTTCAATATCTACATAACATCTATGTCAAGTTAAGTGATCAATTATTGAGCAAGAAAAGAGCTTATGGAGGAATAGAACATTTGATATTTAAACTGTTAAGAAAATCAAAACAGCTGTAGTCAAGGGCCTCATCTATTCTTAAGCAAGAATATTCCAAGCTAATAAATATAAAATTGTTGAAGATATTTCGTACAACAGACATACAGTAAATATGCAGGGTTTTATAGTATACTGAAACTAAATCTGAAACCGTTATTTAAAAAAAAAAAATCATTTTCATTACTTGAAATAAAATAAACATTAACTGAAATAAAATAAAAGTCATTTTCATTTAGTTGAACTTGATGCACTAAAATAACTGAAATCAAAACTGAGAAAAAAAGAAAAAATAACTAAAATTAACATTAAAAGAAAAAAATATAACTAATTCAAAATATTAACACAAATTATAATAGCATGTCAATATAACTTACGAAGAAGATGGTGTTTTTGTGCCTGTGAAGCAGCAACTGTTGACACTAAGTAGAGATCACATACACATGGAGAATGTTCTTTTTTTTTTCCAAAACAAAAAATTTCAAAACAGTATTGGCAATCATACAGTGCAGTGCCTTAAAATGCTGTCTATGAAAGTAGCTCACTAGGTTTTTGCACTCTCCAGCAAATTCAGTTCAAATTTTTGGCTAATGAGTTACATGACATTTTTTTCCCAATGTCCTTCAAGACGAGTGTGAGAACAGAGGGATGAGAACAGAGAGACTGGAAAATTGAGTGAGATGACCCATATTTCTACTAAACAGGCTGATATGAGAAAAGACTTTGGCTATTATGGTCACCTTCATTTATTTATGCCAAGGCCAGAACCTTCCTCATCCTATGAAATATTAGCTACACTTCATCTTTGAAGACCGCAAAAGGACAACTTTTTTTTATTTATTTATTTTTTTTCTAATATGCATATGTAATTGCTTGATAAACCATTTATATTTGTCATTACATTATACAACAGATCAAAACATGGCTTTATTATAAATAGAGAGAGAGAGAGAGAGAGAGAGAGAGAGAGAGAGAGAGATCACATGTATGCTCTTAGAAGTTCCTTTCTTATCAAAGCAGCTTACAGCAAAAAATAAATAAATAAATAAATCTGACATTATTTATGCATATTATATAAAAGCCTTCCACAACAGCTTAAATCAAATCATTTGGACTATTCAAACTGGATGGCAGGGGATAATCACTTCTGATAATGTCAGACTGTGAACAAAGATCTGATAAAAGCAAAGGTAAAACCCCAGAGGAATTAGTGAACATTTAAAGTCTTTTTCTACCAGCATTAATATAGGTCAGTCTTGTTTGTTCTGTGATTTATGGAATTCTTGTTTTTCTTATTTTGTGCTTTATGGAGTTCTTATTTTTCTTATTTCCTAAGAAATGAATCTAATGAATTTATTAATTATATATATGTGTGTGTGTGTGTGTATATATAAGGTTAATCAATTTACAGCTATTATATTACAATTAATAGAACATTTAATGTATACATGTAATATAAAACAATTTATAAGACAATTTCACATCTTTGTGGGAAAAATGTTAATTTTTAATACACTGGATGAATACGCATGAGTATGCAAGGGTCAAAATGCAAGGGAACTAGAAATCAATTTGCAAAATTAATTTATATAATCATATTTTGTCACAAAAATTGCCTTGTTGGAAAAACATGTTGGACTAATGAAATTGTTCTGTTGTGTGTTTTGAATTTCATTGAATTAGAATTCAGCACATTTCTCTTCCTGTCATTCCAATCCAGCATCCTGCAAGGCGTGAATAATTCAATTCAAATTCACACTTATGAATTGAAAAGCAACCAGTTCCTACATTTTAACATTCTGACCAACCCGTTCAGTGCAGTAATACAGTAGCCTAAATATAAAGCAGTGGCACATCCAGCAGTGTATTTCTCTTCTAATGCCTCTGCATTGATCTCAGAGTACATTTTTATTGAACTGTTGTTTTACTATTTACAAGCAAACAACTGAAAAAATATTCATGAATTACTGTAATTACATAGAACATGGGTTATTTTAATTGTACGTGTTCTGAAGATGTGATCTCAAATATAGGTGCCTCAATAGCTCAGAAAAAAATACAAAACACAGATATAATTATAATTCAGTCTGAAAAAGCTGTCTGGGATGATAATTATAGACTGATGTTTCTGGGAAGAAGGCTGTGGAGTTCATCAAACAAGAGCACATCCACTACAAAGGGGATAAATAAGACAGTCTGGCTGATGCTTTCTTCTCACAATAGAGCGGCACGAGAAAAAGTCACCTGAAACCAGAGCATTAGGCCGAGTGTGTGACTGGTATTTCCTGCACTAATGCAGGGACTTTTTTTCATTGAACATCAATAAATAAATAAATACATACATAAAACGGTCCACTCCTCATTATTTCTCCTCTAAATCATTTGTTGTCAAACATAAAAGGCTTTTTTCTAGTGTTTACGACAGGTCTAAGGACAGAGTTTGATGCTAAAGTATGCCACCCATCCATGGTTCATCCATGCTCATGAATTGAGTGAAAAGAAGGAACACTGCAATTGATGAATTTACATCGACTATATATTGTGAAATGGCCAATTATAGCACTTTTGACAGTTTTATCATAGTTTTATACATTTTATTCGAATCTAATTGTTAAACTGTTAAAATATCAGTTTCTACATTTTAGGTCTACAAACACAATGTCTGGATTTATTATTAATTAATACTAAAAAGCAATGCAAATATATCTCGGCAAAAGGTAAAACTAGCTTACTGGATGTCAAACTTTGAAATGTTTACAAGGCCAAAGAATTCAAGAACATCGGTGCAAGCCATCAATTCATAACATTTGGATCATGAATATTAATTAGGTAACATGACTGTAGATGATCAATGTCATGACAGGATCATTCATATTTATGAGCTCAGACTTTGTATATGATCTCACAACCTTTGTGTCTCCACTCTAAAACTTATTCTGATGCCAATTGTGGTGATCAACCTCCAAAAAGGACCCCAATTCAACTAAAAACTACCATAAAAATATCAACAGTAGTCCATACAACTCTACTGAAATCATACGAGGGATTTGTGTGAAGAAAAAACGCTAAAAAACTCAGTTTCTTTTTCTTTTCCAGCTCTGATATTAGTAGGTTTTGAAAGATTTTCTAACATCATCCTACAGCTTCATCTTAGAGTCTGACTGATGGCCATCGGCTGCTTCAATTAGGAAGTCTCTGTATGCTGAGATTTGCTGAGAAAAAGCATCATAATAAAGATACATGGTGTGCTTGTGCTATCTGTGCAGCATCAGTCATAAAATCTCCTCATTATGACATATTTAATGTGGGCTCCTTCTGTTTTGTTAGGAGCTGAATCTCGTTCAGGGTCTGTTCCTAAGCCAAAATGGCAAACCTGCTTTCTGACAACCCCAACACCCCCAGCACTATTAGCAATCAAGCATGTCATAGCCGGTGATGCAGTCTCTCCTGACATATTCATAAATCTGCTTGTGGAAAGCCAAGACTTCACTGCCATCTCCAGCATTTTACAATCCAGGCTGAAGCACATCCACAAATATATGCGTGCCATGAATTTGTGTAACCGCAGTGAACCGCCAAGTTGTTGTTTTTTTTTTTTTTTGTGGGGTTGTGCATTAAATGGGGGTTTGTGAAGTATAAGTCCCTGCTGGTAGATGCAGTAACTACACTAGCATGCTGCCAAAAAGCATCTCTCTCCATTGACGGACATTTAAATGACAAATCTGGACTGTGTGTGTTTTTGTGGTGCCACCAGCCAATCATAATTGTCATAACATCATTTTTCTGTCACATGGCATTTATGGCTCAGGTGACTGGCTTAAAAGAGAGCCTATAAGCAAAGATAGCTGCTTGCAAATCAAATATTTCCAGGAGGCAAGTGGATTATTCTCAAAATAGGGTAAAAAAAAATGTCTCGACTTTTTTTTTTTTTAGCCATGAAGAAAAGATTTCAAGATAGAATTTAGATTAAAAAAAATAAAACAAAACAAAAAAAATCAAGCAATTTAAAAAAAATGTATTTATTCATTTATTTTACTTGGGGGGGGGGGGGGTTGCAGTGCAATGTCTAAACAAAGCAATAATAAAAACTTGCACTGTGAAAAAAAAAAAAAAAAGTGGTTGGAAATTGGGTCAGAAATGTAGTATCACTTGCTCGCCAATGGATCCCCTGCAGTAAATGGCTGCCGTCAGAATAAGAGCCCAAATAGCTGATATAACATCATAATAATAATCCACAAGACTACAGTCTATTATTTGAATTAATGCATTGTGAAGTGAAAAGCTGTGTTTGTAACAAACAAATCTATCATTAAAACACTTCAAACTGTTGCTAAGATACAAGTCTGTTTGGACTGTTAGTCTGACGGCACCTATTGTTGAGCAAGTAATGTAAAGCCAAATTTTTCTAAATCTGTTCCAATGAAGAAAATAATTTATCTAAATATTGGATGGTTTGAGGGTAAGTAAATTTTCATCAGTTTTGTTTATGGGTAAACTATTTATATTTAATACATAGAATAAAGTATAATTTATTGGTTTTAGTCTGATCAGTCGTACGTTTTGAGATTATATTTACACCATTTTAGTAAATGTAACTGCCATTGAGGTGGACCACAAATGCAGAAATAAAAGACTCTATAGAAAAGCAATGAAGAGGGCTACTAATGCACACCCTGAACCACCAGTGACTCACTTGTACACTTGCATTACATTGACTCACCCAGTTTGATGCATGTGGATGAACCGGGTCACACAGAATGAGAAAACAAATCAAATAAAGTAGTAATGATGAACGAATTGAATCTGCCAAAGGGAAAATTTCTTCAATCAACAGGGAGAGAGGGAGAGCAGTGTCTACCTTCTGTACAGTCAAAACATTGAGAAATGTTTTAGTGGAATGCTGTCTGTTACATTTATTTAGCTGACAAATTGAGCAGGGCCAAATCGTTCTTTGCCTTCCTCTGAACGGGTGAGCTCAGGCATTTAAATGACTATTTATTAAAACATCTTTGTGCTCCTCACCGACATCTATAAGAGGAAAATGACCTCCATGCCTCAGGCGTAAAAACAGTGCAGGTAGGTTCTACGAAAACACGGATTAGGGCTGAGCGGATTATTCCAATTGAAGCACTCTTCACTCTTCATATCTATTTAAATTGATGTATTGTGCACAGGGTTGCTAGAAAAATAGGAAGAACGCAGCTAAAAGCAGTTTAACGTTTCTTTTATGGATGGGGCAAGAGGTTCCTCACACTCGCACGGCTGAAAGATTGTTTGCTTTTCGTCTCCACGTCTCGTGGTAACTTCTTTTGGTTTCAAAATCCATTACAGACCTGACAAATCCCTTACGAAGCCATGGAGAGTTTTTCATCTGCAAAAAAAAAGTTGAGGAGAGGTACATTATTTTTCCTTCCGACGGTTGAAGGAATATCATGAATAAATCAGGTGCTCAAGACGACAGTTGTGAAGTGTCACACGGAAGATTCATGCAAAGAGCTTAACTTTAACGTAACAAACAACCGTTTACAGCAGCTCTATTGAAATAGTAGACACCATCTCATTTGTCCTGCCAGGCCTGTCCCAACTACAACCGGTCTGAAGGGAATGTTTCTCCCTGTTTGATCCCCCGCAGGAGAGCGGAGCGAGAAAATGTGAGGTGACACGGTGTGAATTGAGTCAGGTTGTTTTGGGGGCCTATTGTGGTGATAATGCACAGCTCTAAAAATGATCTCTAACGGAGACGGACGCACTGAGCGGAACGAGACGGGACAAATACTGGGTTAAACACACATCAGATGATCCCATGTAAAACTGATGTCTGAGTAATTTCACAAAAGGAGCTGCATTTACTGATGAGAACAAACATCTGCTGTTAGCTGTCTTGTAGTTACGTTAAAGGTACATTAATAATAAATGTATTCTATTTAAATAATAATAAAAAAAAACATTGCATGCAATGGTGGTGAATTTTTCATAAATATTTTAAAGGAGTATATGCTATGCATTTTAACATTTATAATTTGCTTTTTAATGCTATAAAACAAAATTAAATATAATATAAAATTAAATAGAACCCTGCAATGTAAACCCTGAATGCCAAATGCAATATCATTTATATATATTTTTATATATATTTCATATATTTTTAAACTAACATTAAATTTAAATTACATTTGATATTAGTTTGTGATACCTAATGCAATAGCTTAAAATAGAAATATTAGAAATATGTACTATTTTATAATATACTATTAATATACTATAAAACAGCCCTAGTGAAAAATAAATATACATAAATGTGTTTGAAATACATTTATTTAATGCTAAATATACTACCAATACATTTACATATTTATGTACTTAATAAAAAATACCCTGCAATTGTACTTTATGTATATTAAACCGGTATACTTAAAGTCTGCTAAATTGGAACAACTAATTTTGTACTTAATGCACTTTAATTGTGTGGAAGTAGTGCTGAAGTCCAACTGAAGATATACTGAAGTATATTTGATTGTGCTGAAGTGGAACTATTGCAAGTATACTTCAGGCACACTTTAAATATCTTGCTTTTAAAGGCTGATATTATTCAAAGATCATACAATCCTCATCAATAGTAACATTAAACACATTTTGGGCTTAACATTAGGAAATGTGCATTGTGCAGAAGTAGTTAAGTTAAATTAAGTTTATTAAGTTTAAAATTAAGTTTAATTATAATATTTATATCAGTAAGTCTCAAGCAATATGTCAGTAATAATAGATTTAAACTATACTTAGTATGAAATAAACACATTTCTAATATATTACTTTTTTACTAGAGAGGAAAGTCTCTCTCTGTCATTTTCTCTTATTTTTCTCTATTTCAGTTTCTTCTCTGAGAAACTAAGAAGGTCACCATGTTCCATCTAGCCCATGTAAGCCTCCATCCTTTTTGTTCCATGTGCTGACCGAGTTGAAGCCGGTGCACAGGAAGTGAGGTATATTTCTGCACGCCATTGTAAACCAAATGTGTTCTGAGCTACGCTTATCCATGGCCAATGAACAACCGTTGTGAGGACAGATAATAAAGGACGTCCCACCAGGGTTTAGATACAAGGATGGAGCATTGGTTTCCTCTCTGCCTTTGAAATTCAAAAGATCACGTTTCAAAAGGAAGGGGTGAACAAAAGGGGGGTGATGTGTGTGGTAAGGGAAGGATGATGTGGTCTTTTGAGCAGTGTGTCAGCGGGTAGAATGCAAGGGCAACGATGGGTCATTGCTTCCCCACCACTGGCTGTATGTATGTTCCTGATCACAAAAAAGGGGTACTAAATATAGATACGCAGATGAATCAGATCAGAGGAGTCATCCTCATGTCTTTTCTTTGGCATACACAGTCACACAGGGAATGAATATGCTTGCTAAAACTGATCAGGCGTACACCTTATGACCTCCGACCTTTAGGGCTGGACAGGAAGAGGAGTGTGTTTCATCAAAATAACAAGTGTGGACAAGGTGACCTGACTTTTAAACAGCAAAGACAAAAGACACACACACATTTCCACTATTGTCCACCGTTGAGATTAAGAGGCCTGAATTAATGAGCTACCTGGTTTGAATGCAAGTAATGAAGAGAGAGGTAATAAAGAATAGCCTACTGTACAATGGAAAGGATTCAGAGTTTGGCTGTTTAACGTTAGCAGTTAACTACTGCTGGTAGATATGATAACCACATCATTATGCTGCCAAAAACAAAAACTCCTTTGGTAGTCACTGAAAATTAGCCACATATTCTAGGAGAGAGAGAGAAAAAAAAGAAGTTTGAGGTTAAGAATTTTTATTTTTATTTTTTAATTTTTTTTAATGTTATGCTCACCAAGGCTCCATTTATTTGATGAAAAATACAATAAAATATTAATAATGTGAAATAATATTACAATCTAAAATATCTTTGTTTCAAATATTTAATTTTTATTTATTCCTGTGATGGAAAAGTTGAATTTCCAGAAGTTATTACTTTAATTTTCCGTGTCCTTCAAAAAAAAAAGAAGAAGAAGAAAAAAAAAAAGGTAATATGCTTATTTGGTGCTCAAGAAAATTTCTAATTGTTATCAATGTTGAAAACAGTTGTGCTGCTTAATATTTTTGTGAAAAAAAGTATATATATATTAGTGGTGTCAAAATTAGCGCGTTAACGCATGCGATTAATTTTTTCAGATTAACGCGTTAAAAATATTTAACGCAATTAACGCAGGGGCGGGGCTAGGGTTGGCCACCCCATTCGCAACTGCTGCCTCTGTCTCTTTTTTCTTGAAAAGGATTGCGTTTATTTAGATGCAGAACGTCTTTATGACCACATCAAACGGGAGACGTTTCAGACACGAGTCAAACGAGCGCGGAAAAGATACTGTGCTCATAGCGCGCGCTCTTCAAATACACGCACAAAGGTGCCGGCGCGCGCTGTAGCCTGTATC
>JAFVLL020038493.1:0-15338 GCA_021397915.2 Tor tambroides | reverse complement strand
TTTAAGTAAAAATTACTCATCAACTCTTACTGGCCATGTTAAATTTACCTAATTCCTTTGCTAATTACTTAACTTAATTAGCAATTTTTTTTTTTTCAGTGTACCTTAAATAGAATTAAGTAATATTTACTTAATATTTTAACAAATGTTAAGTCAATTAATACATAGATTTTACTTGATTCTGGAAAGTGTGTTTTACTTAAAATTAAAGCAGTAAATTTTACTTAAAAAGTGTTAGTGCAAATTGTTACAAGGATTTTATTAAGTAAATTTTACATGTTAGTTTTTTCAGTGTAGGGATGGTGGCTGCTATTGTTTTGTGTGTTGTAACCAAGAGTGAAACATGTTTCCATTGACAAGTAATTACATTTTTGGTTGTTTTTAGCCCTGGTATTATGTGCTTTTTGTTGAATAAATAAGTTTTTGTGTGTTTGTAAGTGTGCACTAGGGCTGTGACGGTGTCAGATTTTTCTCGGCGTATGTTGCCCCATTTCTTGTTAGCATCTTCTGTTTATCGCTGTCTCCTTTGTATTTGACCAGTTTAGAGAAAGCCTCACCAATACAAACCTGACCAGCCAAGTGTTTGCGATCACGGGAACTTGGTGGGTGACATGAATGGAGATGGCTCCAGATTGGCGATGTAGTATTTGGTTTCCCAACAAGTCCCATCGCTCAACACGAAATTAATTTGCTGAATGCAGAATAAACTGTATTTTCCTGTGCTCAAAGCTGCCGATCTAAAGGAAACGGCGTGTATGGCGTTTGACATTATTTGTGAATTAGCATAGACTTAAGGCTGATTTATACTTCTGCGTCGGACCTACGCCGTAGCCTTTACGCTATAGGTTATGCGTCGCTTTTCGTTTATACTTCTGCGTCGTTGTCCACGTCAATGTGCAATTACACATGCAAACCACTAGTCTGCAGTGTCTATGGCCATGTTACTGGCGTAACCCACAGTGTCAAGGCAAAAGCCGAAGAAGAAGCAGCTTGTCGGAAAATCAGCCGTGACAGTGGCAAAAAATATTAAAGAACAGATTTTTCAGTGTCTGCTTCTCACTATATGAGGACATGAACATGTAAACTTCATCTCCAGAGCTGCTCTGAAAGTCACTTCACCACCATTTTACTGTTTTATTTGAGAAAAACTATTGTCACATCGTATACACACAGAAATGTGAAGGTCTTCACGGCAACCCGTCGAAATAAAAGTTCAGTTCAACTTGAAGAAATTGTGACAGAAATATATTACCATTGTACAGTAGAATGTACTACTACTACTACTACTACTACTACTACTACTAAATTATTATTAAAACTTTATTTTTTAAGGAATAATAATTTTCATTTTAACAGTAAACCTCTGTTGTGCAGCACATTGTTAGCTAAAAAAAAATAAAAGGGTTTGTTTAATTGTCATTTGATTAAAAGGTAAATTAATGTTTTATACCTTAAAATACACAACACAGAATTTTTGTGAAAAAACATAAGGCCCTATTATTGTAAACAAATTAATAAATTAGGTTGTTTTTATGATTTCAATTAATAAGACATGCTTTTGATAATCAATTTAATTAAAGCATTACAATAAAATCCAGAAAAATTAAGATGGAAAGCACAATTTCAGGAAAAAATAAAACTGGATTTGAGGGGGAAAAAATGTATTTCAAACATACCTAAAAATGAAGTTTCGTAATTTCAATTAATTAGACATGCTTTTTGATTAATAAAATTTAATTTAACCATTAAAACAAAGTACAGAAAAATTCAAATGGGGAAAAAGAATGAAATTTGTGAAAAAATTAAACTTATTTCACAGGGCCCTGTAATAGCTAAGAATGATGCCACGTGTGTCTGAATTCGATAAGCCCCTCTGGACACTTGTGTGTGTTCACAGCTGTCTGTTTCTCTCTGCTGTTCACTTACATTCACCTCCACACTCCAAACACATCGCCCCTTCCTGAGGCCCATGGATAATCCAGCAGAACTTCAGAATCAGACAGCCTACACACACACACACACACACTCAGCTGTCCTTGGCTTTGATCCCTGGCTGAGGGTCCTTTAATTGCCCAACTGTTTGGTCAGCATGTAACATGCTTGAAGTCTCTCGTTTTAGCCGTTTCAGAAAAACTCATCTGTGCGTGCCACCCCACTCAATCTCTGTTCCTGTTCTCACTCGAGCTCTGTTTCAAAACCTGGTGAAACTCCTACCTAGACAACATTTAAAGGCAATTATAGGAAGAGATCAGGGTTATTATAGTCAACTAAGTGTGAAAATAGAACTAAAATCTACATTTTTTTTTTTTATTACTTGAAATGAAATAAACATTACCTGAAAATAAAATATACAAATTATTTCAGCTTGTTGGCAAGGCAACATTTCTTGTTTTAATATAGTTTAACTTTATGTACTAAAATAACTAAAGCAAAAATTAATAAAACTATATAGACACATATGGGAAAAAAAATGGTAAAAATGACAAAAAATGCAACAAAATTTCCAAAACTTTAACTAAAATCAAAATGGAAAAAATGTTAAATCTTATTCAAAATATATATAAAAAAAAAAACTATAAAAGCATCCCAATTACACTAAAATAACCCTGGTAGAGATGATATATTGGTGCTGTGTGTGTGTGTGTGTGTGTTCTAACTGGTTGATATTGAATATTTAATTGTGCATGCTTATTTCCTCTATTTTTAATGTTGAATTATCTTCTATAGTTTAACAATCACTTTCAGTTAATTTTTTAAAAAACATTAATTACTTCATAACACTGTTAAATGCCAATCATATTTGTGATGATCTCAAAATTAATTGTGCAATATAATGTTTTGATGCTTAATATTCAATTCTAGTATTTAAAATGGTGGCTTGCATTTAAATATACAGTAGCGTTTAAATAGACTTTAGTTTTTAGTGTTTTATTTGTTAGGTAATTTACAAAACGGTATAAAATGTTAATATTGGCCATTTATCAGTTACCTACAAAATTATAGGTGTGCTGCAGATGCAAAGTCAGCATGTTTCTATTTCAGTCCCAGAATGCACCACAACCCTGGTTTATCAGTGGTATTTTAGTATTATTTTTCAAAACTATTGTAGTATTTATTAATATTTTGAATGAGCTTTTTTTTTAACCCTAATCACATTTTTAGTGATTTAGTACTTAAACTTATTTCATTTAGTTGCCAAGGCAAAATTTCAAATTTTTATTGAAGTTTTTCATCTAATATTTATATTTGATGCTATTTCTGCTTTGTTACTAAAAATGATTTTAATAGATTTTAGATTTTAAAAGGTTTTAGCTCCATTAACAATATTGATTGAAATCAGTTGAGTTTTGTTGTGTACTGCTAAATGTGACGTGAATGACTGTCATTTAGACAGTTACTGCCTGCGTAGAGCGCTTTAAATCAGTAGTATGCCAGCTTAGAAGGTAGCTGCCTAAGTATGCAGCAGAAAGGGAGGAAGCTCACTTGACACAGAGCTAATCTCAACTTTCACCTCAACTTCCTCAGTATTTCCCTTAATCACCTCTCTCTCCATCATTTTACCATAAATATCCAGTGAGCGCGTGTGAATACGTGATCATGTGTCTCATGTCACTGCCCTGCGGTCAGGTTCACACTCTCAGCTGGTACTTAAACACCGATGAGTCCCTCTCATTCTCCTTCAGATGAATGTGCCGTAACTCATCGGAGAACATGAGTCCCTCCCGGTGATTCAGCTCAGCTCTCCAAACTCCTTTCCTGACAGAGCAGCAAAAGCCATCAGTTGTCATAGCAGTGGCTCATGACAAACACACCGTTACATGAGCATACAGGCTGTTCTGTTGACCGCTGTGTTCAGAGAATCTCTCAATCGAATGCAGGAAGTTGTTTTACTGTAAAGAGGAATGACCTGTCGTCTCTTTCTCTGATTATCAGCACCATAAAAACTATAATGTGCTTTAGTTGGTGTGTTATGCTGTTTATATATGTGTGTATATTTTGACCTGTCATCTTCGCTTGGTGGTTGTACGGATGTTGACCTACTGTTGTTGGTGACCTTTGTGATGTGTGGCCCAAAAAGCTTTATCAAAATTTGTTAGCATTCTTTTAAAGGGACACCAAAAGACATGAATAGCCCTTTTGACGAGTCCCTCTAAATTCCTGATTTATGTGTTGTTTTCAATGTTATATTTTTATTAATATTTTATTTTTATTTTATTTTATTTTATAAAACTGAAATTGTCAGCAGAATCCCCTTGCAGCTTTCTAAATTCTGTTTGTATGTATTGTTTTTAATTTTATTTATTTATATTTTATTTATTATTGAATACATTTAATTTTGTTTTATTTTATTTTATAAAACTGATATTTTCAGCAGACTCCCCTTGTTGCTTTGTAAATTCTATTGTTGTTTTTTTGAATTCTTTCTAAATTTATATCCTTTTAATATTTTATTATTGAATAACACTGTTTTTTATTTTATTTTATAAAATTGATTTATTTTTTAGCAGACTCCCCTTGTGGCCTTCATACAAAAAGAATTTAGAATTTTTAATTGTATTTATTTATTAATATTTTATTTATTATTGAATACATTTTATTTTGTGTTTTATTTTGTAAAACTGATATTTTCAGCAGACTCCCCTTGTTGCTTTCTAAATTCAGTTTTTTTTTTTTAAATATTCTTTTTAATTTTATATCCTATTAATATTTTATTTATTATAGATTATCACTTTTTTTTTATTTTTTAAAACTGAAATTTTCAGCAGTGAACCCCTTGTGGCTATCTAAATTATGTTTTTATGTATTGTTTTTAATTTTTAATTTAATTTTTTATTTTATATAACTGATTTATTTTTAGCAGTCTCTCCTTGTGGCCTTCTAAATTCTGTTTGTATGTATTGTTTTTCAATTTATTTAGTTTTATTTTATTTAGTTTTATATTTTAACAAAATTTTTCAGAAGACTCTTCTTTCCAGCCCCTAGGGATCCCCGAACCCCAATTTGAAAACCTTTGCCCTAGCCCATTTAGGCCTGAAACACCTTAAACGTCTTAAAGGTAAACACGCACAGATGTGTGATCAGGTTTTAATGGGTTAAAGCATGCAATGGAAACCCAAATATGCTTGCTTTGCAGTTCTGGCAACATTTGGCCATTTAATTTCCACATTTATGCAAATCTGTAAAACTCTGACATCCAAGCGTGCACCAATAATTAAATTTGTTCTGCCTTAAAATGATTTGTGTAGTCACGTTGACTCCATATTTGACCATTCGTGCCTTTTAAAGCTGCTGAAGCTTCGCACAAAGTCCCAACAAGCCCTTGAATCTAAAAAACATGAAAGTACACCTAACCTAATTGTGCTCATTGTGGTAGACCATGTCATGCCTGTTACAGACAACAAGGCTATTTAAAAACTTTATGGAGCCAAGAATGCCTTTCTTCCTCTTTTTGAGGTGGAGTCCAAATCTAATCTCCACCGCCCCATCAGATGGGTTCACGAGAGCACACAGATGATTAGCTCCTCAGATTAGAGGGGCTTTGGACATCTGAAGACTGATTTGGTTGTTGGGGAAGACCAGGACTACCCTTAAAACGCCCTGCCCCCATGAGTGCTTAACTTGACTAGACACCGAGGGGTGGACCAAGATTAATTGGACCAAATCTTGTTGGTTCTTCGGGGGGAAGGGGATGAATTGGGACCCTTCCATGAGCTTTTGGGGTGTGTGACGGTACTGAAGCGCTGTCCTTTGCCGCCATGGATGGGGCGACCTGCACACATCCCGTGATGTGGAAGGTAAGAGGAGGGGACGGATGTCTGATTGATGTGTGTCATTATGAGTCATTTCAGAGGGATTTGGATTAAGCTTGAGTAGGTGTGGCAGTTTTTATATAAAACAGCAAGCTACAGACATGAAGGTGTACAGTATGCACAAGAAACTTGTTGTGGTTCTTGGTTTTCTCATGGACTTTAAATTTTCAGAGCTGCTTGTGCTACTTTAGCTCAGTTTAGTTGATTCGCATGACTTTTTTTCTTGTGTACCTCCGACGCACACTTGGTCATTTTTTTTGCACTATTATCTTTACAAAAATTGGTTGAATCTTTGGAGCATTCTACTATCTAAAGGTTCATAGTATATATATTTTTTCTATATATTCAAATGTATTACCATTCAAATGTAAGATTTCTTTGGAAGAAATTAATACTTTTATTCAGCAAGGATGCATTAAATTGATCAAAAGTGATATTAAAGTCATGTATAATGTTACAAAAGATTCCTGTTTCAATGAATGCTGTTCTTTTGAACTTTATCAAAGAATCTTGAAAAATATAACACTGATAACAAGAAATGTTGCTCCAGCAGCAAATCAACATACAGTATTAGAATAATTTCTGAAGGATCATGTGACACTGAAGACTGGAGTAATGATGCTGAAAATTCAGCTTTGCATCACAGGAACAGTTTAAAGTATATTCAAATAGGAAACTGTTATGTCTGGAATACCTTGGTTCTACCATAGTGCATGTCCAAAAACATGGTAAATGATATCACAAACAATGCTTTTTGCAAATGTACCGTGTTATTCTTGAAAGTGCCTTTTAGTACCATGTAAATAGTTTGGCACATGAGTTCTTCTCAACCATTCATCTCTGTGTTTTTGGATTGGTTTGGGGTCTAAATGATGTCTTTTGGTCATGTTTTTCTGTGTATGGTTGCGTTTGATGATGAGTATTAATGAGTATTATACTTCTGAGTCTCATTCAGAAGTATAATGAGTATAAAAGTTTTTTTTTTTTTAATTGATATTAATTTATTTTGATAGTAATTAAAAATAATCTATCTTTTTGATTTTATCTTTTTGATTTTTTTTTTAATATTATATATTTAATATTTTTCTTTTTAAATATTATGTTTATCTTTTTGATGAATCTTGAAGAATTTGTTTTATAACAGTTTTTTAAAAAATTGTACACCATCCCTGCACCATTATATAGTTAAGTAATTTGTTTATTAGTTGATTTACTATTATAAAACTGACATTTCCCCATGCAGGGAGCTTTTCATGTAAGTTTCAAAGTGAAGGGGGGTACTGTGTTCATTTACACACGAGCAGCTCGGGATCCAGTGTTTTCAGTGGCTCGGTTTGCAGTAAAGCATCTCTGCAAACACTGAGTGTTTGGGTCACTTATAATGTGCATTTGGGAGCGAAACATGCAACAACCATCTTCCCGAAACAAACAGAGTGACTTCAGCAGCAGAAACAGCATATGAAGTTTTTTGTGGCCTGGTGAAGTGGAATGAACCTGACCATGAGTGACTCAAAGGTTCTGCTCAAAGCGTCTGATGTCTGATTTCTCTCTCTGTTCCTGTAGGTGTGTCATCATCCCGACTGTCAGGAACTGAACGGTAAAAGCCCCCTGCACCTGTGTGAGTCATGTGATTCTCGCTGTCACCTGGATGAGTCTGACAGCATGCACTTTGACAGGCATCTCCGCTTCGACGTACAGCCACAAGGTAAATGGACGTATGGACACAAACACACTTATGTGACCCTCTGCCAAACAGGTTTATGCTTCATACCAATGAGTCTCATTCAGAAGTGTTTGGATGTTCGGTTATTTGTACAACTAATAACTACCAAAACAGTTCAATCACCTAAAAACAGATGCTGAATATAAATAGTATAATGAGTATAAATATTTTTTAAATTGATATTAATTTATTTTAATAATGATTATAATTAATTCATCTTTTAGATTTTTTTTCTTTTTAATTTTTATTTTTGTAAAATATTTATATTTTTCTTTTTAAATATTATATATATTATATTTATCTTTTTGTAGAATTTGATTTATAAATTTGTTTAAAAAAAAAAATGTACACCACTCCTGCACCATTATGTAGTTAGTTTATTAGTTGATTTCTGATTATAATGCGGGCATTTCTGTAAGGAGTGAAGCATGTGAGATCAGATTTGCGTTAAATCTGTGTCGTCAGGTTCTATCCTGGCGCGGAATGTGTCCACGCGTTCCTGTCCCCCTCGCACGAGCCCCCCTTCGGACCTGGATGAAGACGAAGAAGGAAGCACTGAACGAGGGTCAGTCAGTGATCCACAACCTTCCCACAACATTAAGATAACTATACACACCAAGAGAGGCAGAACAAAGTGATGCAAAATTCAAAATGTTTTTTCAAATCAAGCTGACATGCATGGAGTTTGCATACCTGAACGAGAGCGAAATACACATGATCAATCTGAAACTGAGCAATGGAAATAAATCACTATGGCTGCATGATGAATTGAAATGAAACCGTTTTCAAAACGGATGAAATGTTTCATGAGCAGCAAATCAGCATATTAGAACAATTTCTGAAGGATCATGTGGCACTGAAGACTGGAGTAATGACGCTGAAAATTCAGCTTTGCATCACTGATATAAATTACATTTTAAAATATATTCAAATAGACAGCAGTTACTTTAAATTGTAATAATATTTCATAATATTGCTGTTTTACTGTTTTTAATCAAATAAATGCAGCCTGTGTGAGCATAAGACTTCTTAAGAAAAAATATTTTGAACTGTTGTGTATAAATAAAAGTGCATATTATTATTTTTTTTACCTTCACTATAGTTTATTTTAAATATTGCAATGCAAAAAGTATCTTTTTTTAATTATTAAAAGTACAAATATTTCATGCAGTCTCTCAATACGTCATAAAAGCTGCATGCGGAATAAATATCCAGTTAGCAAAGGCTGTGAATTAAATAAATACATGCAATGTAAGTTTTAAAGTGAATCGCGGTACTGTGTTCATTTACAAGTGAGCAGCTCATGATCAAGTGTTTTCAGCAGCTCACTTTGTAGTAAATGCACCACACCAATTCACCTCTGCAAGCGCTGTGAGTTTGGGTCACTTATAATGTGCATTAGGGAGCGAAACATTCACCAACCATCTTTCCAAATTTGAGAAGTGCTTCTAAATCATCTATTGTCAACAAAGAGAAGCTTTTTTTAGGGCTCACTGGTGTTTTACATTTGAAAATAAATAAATTAAAAGCCAGAAATGTTAATATTGTAATTTTACTTTTTATTTTATTTGTACTTTTATTATATTGTAATACTTGCAATATAATTTCTGTATTATTATTATTATTATTATTATATTTAATGAAATATTACTGCAGTAATAGTTCTCATTTTGTTTAATAATAATAATAATAATAATAATAATTATTATTATATAATCACAATTTTGTGCAAACTTATAAACAAGTACAGCAAACCTGGAGTTTTTTTAAATCATAGTCACAAATTTTACCACAAAATTGCAATTAGATTTTTTCCCCCAAATTGTTCAGCACTAAAAATACAGTGATGGTGTCAGATACAGATGCCATGGCCCACTGTCCTCATGTGTCTGTGGTGTTTTTCTCTCTTTTAACAGAGAACGTAAGACAGGAGGAATGAAGCTGAAAGGCAGAGAAGGAAAAAAGCCCCGACGACGCCACACTGATGTGAGTACTGGCCTCCTTTTGCAAAGGCTCATGGGAAACTTTTGAAATCTTACCGGACTGTCCTCACTGACGGTCTAAAAACAAGCATGTATAGCTCCTTTACATCCTACATATTATATTAATCTACCCTACCAATATTTTTACTGTACTAGTACCTGTAGAGACTTGTATGTGGGCTTCCCTATCCAACATAGTGTACAGGAAGTGACACGTCTCTGAATCATCGGCAGCCCCAGGATGTGGTGGCTTGATGGATATCGTGAGATGATCACATCTAGAGTTCATTGTAAATGACTGGAAGTGGTCTGTCTGTCGCCCACCTTTGACCAGCGCTGGTCTGTCGCCCCCTATAGGACCCCAGGAAGGAGTGCTTCAGCCTCAAGTTTGACCTCAACATAGACATTGACACAGAGATCGTCCCCGCTGTCAAAAAGAAGACATTACGGTGAGTCAGAGAACAGTTTCTCCTATTTTTAGTCATGTTTCTGTTAAATAGGTAGTTTATGCTAAATGCGTCCATTGCGTAATCAGTATTTTAGGTTAGAATTTATTTGAATATACACTACTGTTTAAAAGTTCAGAGTCAGTAAGATTTTTTTCAAGGAAATAATTTCTTTTATTCATCATTGGTGAATTAAACTGATCCAAAGTGACAGGAAAGACGTTTATAATTTTACAAAAGATTTCTATTTCAACTAAATGACATTCTTTTGAACGTTCTATTCATGAAAGATTCTTGGGGAAAAAAACAATTATTACGGTTTCCACAAAACTATTAAGCAGCACAGCTGTTTTCAACATTGATAATAATAAGAAATGTTTCTTGAGCAGGAAACCAGCATATTAGAATGATTTCTGAAGGATCATGGGACACTGAAGACTGGCGTAATGATGCTGAAAATTCAGCTTTGCATCACAGGAAAAAATTACTTATGAACATATATTCAAATACACAACAGTTATTTTAAATTGTAAAAATATTTCAGAATATTACTGTTTTTATTTTTGATCAAATGAATTCAGCCTCATAAGACTTCTTGAGTGATATTTTGAACTATAGTGTGTAAGGAAAAGTCTGTATTTTTACCTCCACTATAGTTTGTTTTTTATTTTTTTAATATTAAAAGTACAGAAATTGCATGTAGTATCTCATGTCATCAAAAATAATTATAAAAACAATAAAAGTAAGAATTTGCAAAATGCTGTTGAAAATATTTTTAGAAAGACTGTAACATGCCATACCATAGGAAAGGAGTATTTCATGCCAACTTGCCAAATAAAAGCACCATTTCTTATGGCTTTTAAAGGACTAAATCATCTTTGAATGGGTGTTTATTTGATTGGAAATTTCCATAACTTGCTTTGTTAATTTTTGCTGTGAAGCTCATTTGCTCATTTTATTGTTCTTTAGAGAGGTGCTTGGACCCATTTTTGAGCGCAAGGGCATTGAGTTATCGCGAGTGGATCTGTTCCTGGACCAGTCGAACACTCCACTCTCACTCCACTTTGAGGCGTATCGTTTCGGAGGACATTACCTCAAAGTGAAAGGTAATAGTTTGTAGCATGCCACATCCTCTGCGGTGCCCATCTTCTTCTTCTCATCAGCATCGTTTCCAGCTAATCACTGACAACTTATTGCTTCAATCTTGCTGTCAGCATTTCCGATAACCCTTTCTTCCTATGCATTTACAGCATTATATTTCAAAACATACACCATATCTCCGTATTACAACAGCACTCACTGTGTCCACAGAACCAGACAGTTTCCCAGGAAATGAGGTGTGACCAATTACACTTCATTAGAGTTGTTATACATCTAAAGGAGCCTCACAGGGACGCGCTGTTTCTTCAAGTAGATCATCGCATTCACTCGACGCTTTTTCGTGATTATACAGCCATGTGCCTGTCTTTACAAATCCCCATCCCCACATCTTTAATCAGATAACGCAAACACACGCCGACACAGGCATCCCACAGGTGCTCGATGGCTGTTTGCGTAATACACAGCCTGTGACGCGAGAACGAAGCCAGGGTTAGCGTTAAAATGATTGGGACATTAGCAGCCAGGCTGAAGAGTTTCATTCATGCTGAAAATCTGCTCTGTTGAAGACCTTCTGTTACTTTTATTCATACTAACAGCGGATTTCAGTGATAATAAATATATGGTGATATTAAACAAGCAATAATCCACAGTAGTGTAAGTATTTTTTAACTTTATTTCTTTTTCTTTTTTTTCCTCCCTTATATTGTTGGCCTTGCTTTATTTTTTCTAATTTCTTTATTTCTTTATTTATTTATTAATTACATTTTTTACATGTAATTTAACAGGAATTTTTCCTTTTAAAAATAACAAAAGCATAACAATAATAACATAACACTATATTATTATTATTATTATTATTAATGATAATAATAATCTATTAATTGAAATATTTTATGTCATATTTAAAATTGTGATTTATAAAAGCATATAGCTGTTAAAGCCATGTGCTTCACGGTTAAAGTTATTATATATTAATATATTACATACTGGAATTTTTCTTCTCTATTTTTTTATTTTTTACTATATTTTGTTAGGATTTGACATTTGAAGTCGTCTGATTTCTTTTGCAGTGAAACATTTATCTAGTGTCATTTCATAAACAGTGTTTACAGAATAATTGTATTTGTTCACATTTTTGACCTTAAATGAGTATTTACTACAAAGTGTGTTTTTCTGCAGCTCGACCTGGTGATGAGCTGAAGGTGGAGCAGAGCGTGAAGGATCTGCGTTCTCTCAGTCTACCCAACATGAAGCCGTCAGGAGGGGGCAGCGTCTACATCCTCACACCGGGCAGTGAGAGGGCAGAGTCCCTGCCGCGGCGGGACAACGTTGACATACTGGTCAGTGATGCTGCTTCTTCCTGTGTACAGCAAAGGCAAAAGGCAGTTTGTGTGATAAATTGAATTACATGTTACATATAAGTACTTATTGTGTTAGTCAAGGTTTTTAATCATAATTTAGTTTTACAAGGCCATTGTCCGCCCCTTAGATTTTATTTTATTTTTTATTTTGTATAAATCTATTTAGAAATATGCTTATGGGTTGTATTTATTTATTTATTTTCATTTTTGGTAGGGTTTTTTTTTACAGTCCTTGTAGTTTTCTCCCTAGATAGTGTGGGGGTTTATTTTATTTTTTAGATTTTATTTCTTTTTTAGAAACATTTTATGTCGTACCTATTTTAGAAACATGGCCTAGTGTGCTTATGGATTTTTTAATTGATATTTTTCCTATAGTTCCTTATAGTGTTTTTCATTTTAGTTTAATTTTAGACCATTTTCTTCCCCATAGATAGTAGGGGATTATTTTGTTTTGTTTTGTTTTGTTTTAAAAATATAGCCTAATGTGCAGGGTTTTTTAAAACTTTTTACATATTTTGCAGCATTTAATTTAGTTTACAGTACAGTTTTAGTGTTTTTAGTCATAATTTAATTTTACAAGACCATTTTCTGTCCTATCGATAGTAGGGATTTATTTTAGAATAGAATAGAATTTATTTCTGTGTTAGAAACATTTTGTGTCGTATCTGTTTGAGAAACATGGCCTAGTGTGCTTATGGAGTTTTGGAGTTATGGAGTTTTTAATTGACCTTTTTTCCTATAATTCCTTATAGTGTTTTTAATTTTCATTTAGTTTTAGACCATTTTCTGCCCCATAGATAGTAGGGGATTACCTTTTTTTTTTTTTTTTTCTGTTTTGTTTTGTTTCTGTTTTAAAAACATGGCTTAATGTGCTAATTTGCACATTTTATTTATTTATTTATTTTTTTACATGTTTTGCAGCATTTAATTTTTTTTTTACAGTTTTATTTTTAGTGTTTTTAGTCATAATTTAATTTTACAAGATCATTTTCCGTCCTATCGATAGTAGGGGATTTTTATTTTTATTTTATTGTATTTAGTGTCACATCTGTTTTAGACACACAACCTAATGTGCTAATGTGCATTTTTTAATTACGTTTTACATTTGTACAGCATTTTATTTTTTACACCAAGTCCTTATAGCATTTTTTGTCATTTTAGTTTTACAAAACCATTATTCATCCCTTTAAAAGTGAACAGGCTCCTTTTTTGCCACTTTGAGGCTTCTATACCTAAATGATCCCTGTTATGATTGGCTAATCTTTTTGCATGTGTACTGACCCTGTTGTCTCTAAATTCATGTGTCCCTCTCTTTCTTGATTTCTAAACACCTCAGTCTCACTTGAACTTCCTTTTATGGTGCCAGCTTGGCGTAAATCATCTTAAACATAACACATGACCTCATACAGGAAGTTACTGCGTGCATCCTCCACCACACTGACCCTTTGACTGATGGTGGCGATTGTTTGGTTTGTGGCTCTTTTCTGTAGAAAAGACTGGTTACTCTTTCAACATCATGGGTTTGGATTTCCCCGGCTGCGCTGTGATACTCAGTAAAGCTGGATTCATGGAAAGACAAGCCTGAACGTACTCCTGTGTGCGTGTACAAACATGGATATGCAGGCATCGGAGATGGACGCAGACTGTATGATTGAAGACAAAGGCCTGTCGATGTACCTTGTGGGTTGTTACTGTGATTTGAGGTTGAATCGTCAGGCTTAGCAATAAAAACTTGAGAACAGAGCATTCAGGTCTAGGCTGTGTCATCCCATCAGGCTTTGGTTGGCGCTGTGTGGATGTAGGTTAGGTAACGGCATAAAACAAGTCTACACGTGTTAGATGAGTGTTGCACAGGTATTACACATTAGACTTGGGTTTGTTTTTCTAGTTCTTCCGTAACACTGGTCTTTTGGAAAAAAACACAGAGTCTTATTAATCAGACCTGGGATTAGATTTACACTTTTTCATTTGTGATTTAACCCTCTGGGGTCTGAGGGTGTTTTGGAGGCCTGGAGAATTTTTGACATGCCCTGACATTTGTGCTTTTTTCAGTTGCTTATAAACATATAAATGGCTAAAGTCTAATAACAGTGTAAACAGCACAAACTCCTTTGCAACCCAAAAAAGAAAAATTCTCTGCTGAGGTTTTTGCAGTAATTACGGTTTCTTCTTTAAATAGAGAAGAACAACTCAGGAAAGATACTATACGTCAAATTATGCAGCTTGTTTAGAAAAGGTGTGTTTTTCTTTTTTTTCCCCATCTGATGTAATACAGAGAATGGCTGTTTTCATTATATACAAACAGCACAATGTAGCGCAAATGTTTCCCAAAAAATATTATTTTTTTTAAGAACATTGATGGCCATTGAATGTATGTAACTTTTTATCATTAAATTTGACTTGGTCACGAATCTTTTTTTGTGGCATCCTAATAGATTTAAGTAATTTATGTGATTTAAAAAAAAAAAAGAAGAAATAAATTAAATGGCCTTCAAGGTTCTGAAAAAAAGTATTTAAATATGTTTGTTAAAGAATAAAATAATAATAATAATAATAATAATAATAATAAGTAATAGTAATAGTAGGCTAGTAGTAGTAGTAATAATAATAATAATAATAATAATAATAATAATAGTTTATTTAATTTTTTAATTCTGTCAAGATTGTAGTATTTTTTTGGCTATATATATATATATATATAATATATATATATGCATACACACACTATATTGCCAAAAGTATTGGGTCGCCCCTTCTGATGAACAGGTTTGACTACTTTAGTAATTTCTATGAGTACAAATCTTAATGTTAAAGCATATAATGATATTCTAGGAAATTGTGTGCTTCTAATATTATAGCAACAGTTTTGACAGGACCCTTTTCTATTCTAACATGACAATGCCTCTGTGTATAAG
>JAFVLL020038490.1:0-22391 GCA_021397915.2 Tor tambroides | reverse complement strand
CCAAGCAAACTTGAGACATCGATGCTATCAAAGGACACTGGCGGCAACTCATCCAGATAATGTGAAACAAATCTGGGGATATCTTCACCACATTCATTCATCACTTTAAGACAACTTTTTATGTTATTAACGTCTTTCTGTGGCCCTTTATGAGAAACATTCCGTTGAGTTGTAGGACATAATTCAAACAGTACCTTCTTTGAGGCCTCAATCCAATCAGAATCAAACGTCTTTGCGGCCAACAGGACAATTTCGTCCTGGCTTAGAGTCTTAATTTTAACAGCAAGAAAATTAAGAAATTCATCCTCAACAATAACTTTGCCATCAACAGTGTTATATATCTCAGGTTTCAGACGAGATCGTTTAAGCACAGACGCAAACGCAGCCAACCCTCCTGTCGCAGCGTCCGCCATGATTCCCCAATCTTGATCTTGAACTTGCACTGTAAAGCCTGACATATGAAATAGTCATAAAAACTGAACAGTTTATTAAACCTTTAAACAAAAACATTTTTAAAAATAAAATCTAAAAAAGCATGCTTTTTGTTTAACATCATATTTGATACTTCTGCCTTTTATGGATCATACAGTCTGTCTGATATAGACAGATTCAAACGGAGCAAAAATATGAATTTGCTGCAGATTCTGATGTTTATATGATGACATTCTGACGCTTGTAATGAAAATCAATGAGATCTTTATTTCAGTACAGCAGATACTGACATAAACTGATCTAAATATCAGTCATCACTCTATATCTCCAATGATATGTCTTAGTAAGTTGAGATTGAAATGATCCAAACATATAATGCTGTTTGAGAGATGAAGAAATAAACGCTCCTCAGAAGATGTGAGATGTTTTGGAGGCTTGTGAAGATCATTCCTCCGCTGAGGAACAGTGAAAAGCTTCTGGAAACAAACGCTCCTGAAAAGATCCTGATGATCAGATTTGAGACGTACTGATTTTACTAAAAAACGATTGATGGAGAATCAAGTAAAGCTGAGCTGCTTCAGTCCAGTAAGTGTTCATCTGGAAATATGACTGCAGTTATTCTGATGTTTACTTCAGAAAAATCGGTCAAGATTTGACAGTAGAAAGACACTGAAGCAGCAGCTGAAGCTGGACATTTCTACAATTACACTAAAAGAGCTTTTACTAGATAGAAAACTTTGTCAATCAGACGACATGAGGAGATTCAGAGTGAAACAGGTTTAACAGCAAAGTTTGATCATTTAGAGCCTTAGAAATTCATGATCAAATATGATGCAGCAGCTTCATAGGATCAAGTATGAATCACTGGATAGACAATTCAAGAGGTTATAATGCTGATTACTGAACATGATCATCTGAAAAACCAGTGACCTTAAATACCTGTGAAAGTGGGTGTGAAATATATCCTGTACAGACGGTCTGTGTTTGTTGACTTACTGCTTTGGAGGAGAAACTCGGCACATTCTGAGCTGCTGGAATAACAACTGAGAACAGACAGGAAAACATTAAATATAAATGAACAGAAATAAAACAGACAAAAGTGTGAAAAATGCATGTTGTGAGATGATCAGTGATTGAGATCACATTAACTGAAACCCTGCATAAGTTCATTCAACTAGAGGCACTGGTCTCTGGTAAAACAAAACGATCACACAGATGGAACTGCTACTGTTACAAACATGTCAACCATTGCAGTTTAGACCATTTAACTTGATGCTAGCAGCTGTAATGCCGTGTATATATGATGATTGCATTGGCTGTGGACTGAAAACACACTGTAGCTGTGTCTCATTTAGAAGGCTGTGTCCTCTGGAGGTCGACTCCTCTGTAGGATGCGTAACGTATACGAAGTGTCCTCAACCTATAATTTAACGGGATAGGCTTCGTAGGACGGGTGGAAAAGGAAACAGGAAGCATCACGTTGCTATGCCAACACATTTAAAACGTTGTTGCGTTCTCACAATACTTAAATGAAGGAAAATTATTTCTAAATTTGGAAAGTAATTTGAAAAAAAAAAAAAAAGTTTTATTTTGCTCAGTGTTTGAGGAGCTGCAGCGTACGTACAACAGACATCTGTTAGAGAAAAAAAGGAGGATATTGAGAACAGAGTTTATCCTTTTTTACCAGAGGCAATTTAAGGTAAGTTGTAAACACCACATCTGCCGGCGCCGGCATTTTTCAAATTAACAACGGTTGATTACAGCGACGCAAAGAATTGTGGGGTATCTAGCAGCGAAGGATACACCTGACGCATCCTCCGAAATCCTGTGAAAGAAGGTCGCATTCGAAGTGTCCTACTTGCTTTTCTGAAATGATGACGTATGCAGCCTTCGAATGCGACCTCCGGCAGACGCAGCCTTCTCAATGAGACACAGCTTGTGATTGAGACGCAGAACAGACCAGTGGGTTTATGGACAGTCTGAGTGTAGTTCGCTGGAAGCTGCAGAACAAAATTGGATGGATTGCTGTCTTTAATGAAACCCTCCACAGCCTTAGACTGAATGACCTTTGACTCCCAGAGCTGAAACACAGTAAAACACACACATCAGGGCAACTACCCTTGTGAAAACTAACCATGGATTTACTTCAAATAAAACCAGAAAAACATGGTTACTACAGTTAAACTATGGTAACCACAAATTAACTATGGTGTTGCTACACCAGTGTTTACCCATGGTATTTCTACTAAAACTATGGTTATACAAATTGTAATCAATATGGCAAAAAAAACAATACTTTTACAATACAATACTTGATATACTTTTACTATAGTAAAAAAACCCTGCTGGAAAAAACAACAGAAACCATCACAGAAATTCTAATGGTTTCCACTACAAATACAAATACCCAAGGATCCAAATCCAAGGATACAAATACATTAGTATAACAGTACTAATGGTATTAGTTAGATGCCACATATAGCCAAAATAGCCTAGGTATTTTTAAGCTTTGATTCTCCCACGATTCTGAAAACAAACAGACAACCAAACAAAATATGTAATTTAAATTTTCTGACAAAATGTTTTATTAATGTTATAAATGAGTCTATTTAAAAATATTTATTAATTTAATTAATAATGTAATAATTTAATCTAATAATGTAAAAGCTTAATAAATATTCCGATGTGATTGTGATTTCAAAGGTTTAATTAACAGCAGAATCACCATCATTTGGCAATAAGATCGTGTGTGTTTTTAATGATTAAACGTGCATGAGCCTTATGCATTTTTCTACCTCTGGATTATATATATATATATGAAATAGTTTTTCAAAAAATACGTCTTTTTTTTAATAGTTGACTGTTACCTGTCTGAGGTTGTCCAGCACTGGTTCCTCCACTCCTTCATCATAAAACAGCTCTCTGATGCTCTCAATCACATCCTCAATGACGGACAGATACAGCTTCGGCTGAACGATCAATCACACTGTATCTCAAATCTCTCATCACTGTCACACGAACTAAACGCGTTTGATAGTGTTCCTGACTCACCAGAGTGTTGGCGTTTGACAGCATCATGCCTTCAACTGACACAGCTGGCCGTCAATTAAGAGCTGATGAACCCCTGATCTTCTTTAAATTCGTTACACACAGTAAATAAGACACTGAAGCCACACTGCGAGAGATGCATAAATCACGAATGATCACGCAACGAGGTGAAAAAACAGGCTTGTTTGAGATGCGCCGCGGATTGGCGCTTGCAGGGTAAAAGTTTTTCCGGTGACAACAGCGGCCGTACTTAACAAGAATTCATTCCAGAAGTCTTTTTTTTTTTTTTTTTACAAATTAGAGCCTATGAAAATGCTTGAACTGCTGGTACTGTACTCTGCAAAGCGCGCACATTTCACAATTAACTGTTTGGTCTGTTCGGGTCATCACAAATACAAGTTTGTTTAATTCTAAACGGTGGCAGTTATAATTCACTTAGCTTTGCCATTCTGTCAGTGTGGTGCTGGCTGAGCATTACGACTCTCCACATGATTTTTTTTTCGCTATTATTATTATTATTAAAGTAATGTTGTATTTTCTACTTGCTCTCCTTTGAATTATTAATGTGATGGCAAAATGTACGTTGTATAATTTGCCCTGGAAAATTAAACCGAGATGACTCGGATTCATGGCTTTGTTCCTATTCTATCGGTATTACGTTGTGTTGACTTTAATATGCTTCAACCGGACTAAGAATTTTTTTATTTTTATTTATTTTTTATTTTTTTTCAGGTTTATTTGACAGGGACAATGCACATCAATAATACATAAATGCACAATGTGCCAGAATTAGCCAGAAGGCTACTTTGCATCTGCAGTCCCTGGACTGATGGTAAAATTGTCACCCTAAAAATACAACACATTAATCAAAACAACAAATACCTACTTCAAAATACATATAAAAATTACACAAATCCTAAAAAATTAACATCCAATGATTTGTACCAACAAATCAATACCAGCTCACTCAATCACATACATAATCCAACAGTCAAACAAAATAACCAATGTATCACTAATCCATAATATCAATATACAGGCAAAGATAATTTAAGCATACAGACAAGTAACAGTAGCAGTAATCATTCAAGCAATACTCAAACAAACAACCTCATGTATATAGCCTAAAAATGCTCAACTAGTAAAACAAACAAGACAGGAAGACAATAGAATTTAACTTTTAAAATTAATGTTGACAGTACTGACTCTCAAGTAACCACTTCTTTAATTGAAACTTAAAAGAGGGATAAGTATTAAGATTTGTAATATTAAATTGGATGGAATTCCACTTACGAGCAGCCCTAACTGAAAACACTCTTTGACTAAATACACTTTTTCTTAAAGGGACTATACAATCACCTCTTACTGCAATTCTTGTTAATCTGTAACCATTTGGTGCTACGTTTACAAACTGGTTCAATACAGGAGGAGCTAGTCCATGTTTAATTTTATACATAAGACAAAGATCCAAATATACAATCAAATTTTCCCAACTTAATATATTTCTTTAAAATATCACAATGATGATGGTGTATGGATTTCTTATCTAAAACTTTCAAAGTTTGTTTATATAGAGAGAGAATTGGTTTGAGAGAAGTATTACTTGCTTGTGACCAAGTTGTCAAACAATAGGTAATATGTGAAAAGTTCATTGAATGCATAAACATCTTCGCAGCCTTAGTTGACATGCAGCTACGAGCATATCTAAAATTTGCCAAGTTGAACTTAATGTTATTGCAAACCTTCTTGATATGTAGTCTAAAAGCTATCAATATATACATCCAGATATTTAAAATCTGAGACGACTTGTAGTCTCTCCCCATCTATGACTACATCTGGCTCTGCACGGCAGCTTTTAGATTTACTGAAAAACGTACATACAGTTTTCGATAAATTTAGTTGTAAAGCAATTATGTTTTAGCCATTCTGTGATCTTTAAAATTGAGTTTGTTAACTGAACAGCAGCTTGATCTGCACTATTAGCATACACAAAAACTACTGTGTCATCAGCATACATCTGGATGTTAGAATTAAGACAAACATTTGGCAAATCATTTACATACAGAGAAAATAAAAGTGGGCCCAAGATCGAACCTTGCGGGACACCTGCTGACAGAAAAACAACACCTGATTGATAATTCTTCACTCTAACCAACTGGGTCCGATGCGTTAAATATGATTCTACCCATTTAATGGCATCTACAGAAAAATTAAATTCATTCAGTTTAGATAAGAGAATTCCATGATTAATGGTGTCGAAGGCCTTTTTTAAATCCAGAAAGACGGCACCAACAACCCCTCCTCGATCCAACAATAACTTCACTTTTCTAAAAAATAGCAATTAGCTGTATCTGTTGAGTGATTAGTACGGAATCCAAACTGATGTGGATGTAAAATACTATAGCCACAGCCATATCACCCTGCAGCCCAAGACCGGTTGCCCACAGAAGCTAAGCAGGGCTGAGCCTGCTCAGTACCTGGATGGGAGTACCTGGGAAAACTAGGTTGCTGTTGGAAGAGGTGTTAGTGAGGCCAGCAGCGGGTGCTCACCCTGTGGTCTGTGTGGGTCATAAGGCCCCAGTATATTGACGGGGACACTATACTGTCAACAAGCATCGTCCTTCAGATGAGACGTTAAACTGAGCTCCTGACTCTCTGTGGTCATTAAAAATCCCATGGCACTTCTCGTAAGAGTAAGGGTGTAACCCCGGTGTCCTGGCCAAATTCCCTCTACTGGCCCTGGACAATCATGCCCTCCTGATAATCCCCATCCACTTGATTGGCTCTATGACTCTCTCTCCTCTCCACCTGTAGCTGGTGTGTGGTGAGCGCACTGACGCCGTTGTACTGTGGCTACCGTCGCATCATCCAAGTGGATGCTGCACACTGGTGGTGGTTGAGGAGAGACCCCCCCCCCCCACATGATTGTAAAGCGCTTTGGGTGTATAGCAATACACAATAAAGCGCTATATAAATGCATCATTCATTCATAAAGGATAAGCACTGGTATTTAAATGATTTATGATTTGTTCTGCAACTAATTTTTCGGCCACCTTGGAAACCACAGGCAAAATGCTAACAGGTCTATAATTGCTAGTGGACAGACGATTACCTCCTTTAAATACGGGAATTACAGCAGCTAATTTCCACTCATTTGGGAACATCCCATTAGTAAATGAAAGATTTACAATTTTTTAAATCGGGTTAACTAATACTTTTGAAAGATCTTTCAACATACATGTATTCATCCCAATGACATCTTTAGCTCGAGACTGCCTAAGGGAACTAATCACTCTCATCACATCTGACTCAGTGATAGATACTATATTGAAAGCTGGTTCTGTTTGTTTAACTTGACAAACAGTGTTCTTATATTCAGGAGTAAAATACTTAATGATATTCTCTACTGAATCAACAAAATAATTATTAAAAGTATCAGCTACTTCAGCTGGCTTATTCTGAAGTTTTCCATCAACAAGAAGTTCAAGTGATTTAGGATTTATAGAATTATGTCCCATTAATATTTTTAACTGTCTCCAAATAGACTTAGTATTGCCTCCTGCTTTTTCTATTATGTTCAGAAAGAAGTCTGCTTTAGCTGCCCTTAGTTCTTTAACTACCCTATTTCGTAATATAATAAAAGTATGTTTATCACTGCTTACTTTAGATTTGACTGCAACCTTTAGGGCCATATCTCGTTTTTTCATTAAATTTAAAATTTTTATATTTATCCAAGGAATGATGTTCTTTTTCTTCCTACTTCTTTGTCTACATGCAAATTCATCAATTAAGCTCAGCAGTTTATCTGTGAATCTTTTACTGTCTTCTTCTGGTGACTTTCCTAAAAGCACTGTCTCCCAATTAATGCTCTGGGCAGCACTTATAAATTGACCCTGCATATTTTTGGGGATATTTAAAGATTCCTGATCTTGGACAAATGGAGTAAAAGGTTTATTAGTTAGCTTCCTTGCTATCAGAATCAAATTATGATCTGATAGTCCAGTCAACATATTAAAGGATTTGACAATTCGTTTTGGTCTATTACTAAATATCAGATCTATTTGTGTTCTGGAAGTATTTGTTATTCTAGTGGGCCCATTTTAATTGTTTAATGTATTCTTGGAAAAATGTGTATCTGGTCATAAATGTTGTCATTTTGAAGTAATTTGTCATGATGTGGTGATTCGAGGGAAATGACTGAGTAAATTGAGATAATACACTCAAATGTACCGGAAATCAAAGACTATTCAAAAAAGGGACTTTGCCTGAGATGGAGAATAGAAACCATCCAGCGCTATGTAAGCGCATTATCTCATACTGGTTTCCAATTCCATCCAGTTTGTTTAAAAAATTTGGAGGTAGCCTATAAAGTTTTTTTCTACAATGTGACTTTGAGATATCTAAAATTCCATTGAAACTGTCGGATTTTCATTAAGTCCTCTTGTATAGGAAAATGCTGTTTAAACAATTTCAGTCCTCATAATGTTTCTTTATGGAATAATCGTATTTTATTTCAAAGAAAATCTTTATTTTTGGAGGACTGGTGGCAAAGAGGTATTTGGTCAGTGCTGCACATTATGGATAAGAATGGCTGCCTTTTTAGGTATAATGATTTCCGCACTAAATTTAATTTTAAGTGTGAGGAAAAAGTTTATTTGAAAGTTATTAAAAGTATTCCTTTACTATTCCTTAATATGTTAGAGGTGCCATAGAATGGAAAACTGTCTTTACCTTGGCATAGTTGAATAATAAGAGTTCTGTACATGGAAATGACATACCATGAGCCTCAAACACCATAGTTTCCTCCTCCTTATGTAAATCTCATGAATAAAAAAGACCACTGAAAAATAGGCGAGTCAGAACATAACCGACTGTTATGTAAGAGTCGGGATCACTAATAGTTACGCCCCCAACATTTGCATTTACCCGCCCGTGTTCTAGGCCAGCCGAACCATCAGAAGTTCTGCAGGTATTGTGAAGAAACAAGCGAGGACAACAGCAAAAATGGCAGACCGTGGAAATAAATGTTATGTCCCAGGGTGTGCAGGGATGGGTTGGTGTCTGTATTCAGAAAGGCACGGAAAACAAATAACGCGTTATAATAAAATAACGTGAGCCACTAAAGGGACATTAGCTCGTTGCTAGCTGTAGCCTGTTAAAGTACATAAGATTTCACTTACCACATAAACAGAGTAAGGAGAGATGACTGAAGATAATGACGAATGATTTGCAGATCCTGAGCACCACTGACAAGCATCTGATCTTGTAAAATGTGTGGTAAGTACTGCCGCTCCATAGAATAAACAGAGTTCGTGCGATCGCAAATCTCGAAAGTGAAAGTAAAATCCCAGATAGCAAGCACACTCGGGCCGATTCTGGCTGAAATGCGGCACTGTCGGCTCAGTATCGACATCGATGAGAAGATACGTAGTCGCTCGATCACAAAACACTTCTGGCTCATAGACAGCTTTTTCTATCTGGGCCGATCTCGGCTGAAAGCTGTTGTACGTGCGGCAGGTTCACACTCGGTGTAGTGTGTATCTGCCTCTGCCCCGAGTTGGTTTTGTCACCGGCGGGCCACTGCTAGAATGAAGGAGATCAGCCGCCTGAGAGAAAGATTTGGCAGTTAAATCCTGAGGAGAATTCGGCGGGCACAGTTCTCAAAAGGAATGCTTCAGCTGCAAAAAGTAAGTTAATTTATTTAATGTTCAATCTCGTGTTGTTTGATGTTTTAAATGTCACGAAGAGTATAGTTTTTAGATGGTTTCTATTAGGAGGTTTGCGATGATAACATAACGTCAGAAAAACCATTCGGTCCCGGAGATATTGAGTGTTGATGAGTAACTAGGCCTAACGTTAACTGTTAGGCGCGGTCTCTTTAGAAAAACAATGTGATTTTTTAAATATAAAAAACGAGCTGTATCCAGTGCACGATAATGTTAGCTAATTAAATTTTAATGAGTTAAATTCCATTTTGTTTGCTAGAATTCATTTGATCGTCTTTTTCAACGAGTGATTGAATCATAGGAGTCGGACTGCGCTGGTGGCGCCATAAATATCTATACGGGTGACTCTGTCTGATTTGATTCACTTAACCATTCAAATGAGTCATTTGTTTGTGAATCAAACTGAGCACGCTGTTGTAGCATTACACCTGCTAAGACAATTCAATATGTGCAATCTGAATTTAATAATAATATTTATTTTGTGGTAACACTGCCGTGTGGGAAGCTCTGACACAGAAAAACACTATAGATACGTAAGAGAGCCGTAAAATGTAAGTGCATCATCTTTTGTTCTTGAATGGAGGCCTAAACTGTCTGCTGCACTAGAGCAGGTTCAATTTTTAGAGTGAATGAAAACTTTTGAAGCGTATATGCCGTATGATGTGATTAAAATCATACTTATTTTACTGTGGTGGGGATTATTATGAGCAAACAAACTTAAAAGTTTAATCTGAACACTTTATATATGTAATCTGACATTTTTTAATTTTTTTTTTTACAGAAATTCTGAGCTGCTGCATGAACTTATGCATGAACATTCATCAAACATATGAGGTGCGAATTCTGGGTCTGGTCCTAATGATTGTAAAAAAAACTGTAATGCTTAAGATTTAATAATTACCTTACAATATATATTTATACATATATTTCAAGGCTGCAATTTGGAAAAAACTTTCAAGCTAATGCTGCTGAAATGGAGGTCAAGGGGACTATGAAGAGGTGGCTCCAGCTGGCAGATCAGAAGGGCGGATTCGGGAGGCAGACACACTCTGTGAGTTTAAATGTCCCATCTCTTTAGCCTTCCATACACATGACACACTATCACATTTCTATAATTCAAATCCCTTAAAGGATTTTTATGCTGCACCAATTAGGGTAAGCAGCAACACTTCCCATAATATCTAATGTACTTGTTAATTTGTAAGAAGAATGACATCAATGCTTATATTAGTCGCTTATACTGTCTCACCCTTATCCCTAGGTTACAGTAATCATCTGATCCAGCCGGTATCCAGACCAGACGGTGGACCTGCACCCAGGAATGACCACAACACATCCCTGAATGTCAGCGGAGACCATGTCAGCTAGATGACAGATCCCTGTGAAGACCTCATTGATGGCCCCAGCACAGATCCTCAGCAAAGACTACGAGAACCAGACAAGCCCTCTGCACAGACCCTTTTTACCAGCTTCACCTACTGGCATGATGTTTCTTCAAGCAGAAGAAGTTGTATGAAATATTCTGAATGATATCAATCCACAATCTGACTTGTGATGCAGCCTGGAATAATCACACCACGTTCATTCGTTTGGTCAGAGGAGAACTGCTTTCCTGACTGAGCCTGGTCTTGTTTGGGTTTGGGTTCCTTGTCATTGTTGCCTTTTGTCTTGCTTCATTGAAGACACTTAATATTCAGCAATATTATTGACTTGACTGCACTGACACCATTTGATAAGAACTGAACTGAATTATGACACAATGTTTTATATATGAAAAGTTTATTTGCAAAAACAGATAACTCCATTTTTAAAAAAATTTCAGAAATCATGTTTTTTATGTTATGTTTTTGTGTTTTATTGTGTTCGTTAGCTAGTATTTATTAATTATTTTTTACCTAATCAAGATAACCTGACTGCAGTTTGATTGAGATTAATTGGAATGTAAAATGAAAAAACATGATTTTTAAAAATATTTTTCAGCTATTTTTCAAGGGGGAAAAAAATGGAAAAATAATGAATTATTTATTTTAACAATATCGATTATTTATTTAAATAAACGTTATTAAATTAAAATTTAAATAAAATAAAATAAAATTTAAAACGTTAAGTTATCTGTTTTTGCAAATGAACTCTTCATATATATATATATATATATATATATATATAATATACAGGAAATATAATTTACTTGTTACTTTGTGGTTTAAAAAGTGTGTTAATATTTGTACTGTAGTGCATTTGTTAATTGTTAATATATTTATATTAAAGTATTTGGTGACTTTATAATTAAAGCCTTTTTAATGTTTTTAAATAATTGTATTTGTGTTTCACTGCTGAATTACATTTAGCAGTTTCTGGGCCACATTTGGCCCAATAAGCGACTCTCAGCCGGATCTGGCTTAAAGTGTCTGGGCCAGACCTGGGCCACATAAAATAATATGTCACTCTACAGTATGAGGGCCAGATCTGGGCCACATCAATAAATAAGAGTCATTTTACAGGGTGTGGGCCGCATCTGGGCCAGAGGAAATTGTTTGAGTCGGTTTTCAGTGTGTGGGCCAGTTTTGGGCCGAGGGCCCAGCCAGAACTGGGCCAGAAGTGAAGCAAGGTTGTGGCCCAGACAAATTTTGCTATCTGGGATGCGATCGTGCATTTGAAAAGTTTCAATGCCCAGCATATTAATAGCGGCTCCCTGATGCCCGAATTTTATTGGCAGCGGCTATTTGCACTAAGTGCAAATAGCATATTTTCTTAGCAATAGATGCTATTTACATAAGTGCAAATAGCGATGGATTCTATTTACACCAAGTGAAAATAGCAGTATTTTTTAACGATTTGCTATAGACCGTTTCATCGGGCGCACGCGCCTGGCCCTAAGTTAACTTCCGGTTTGTGTTTGTTTATTGGTCTGTCTAATGGCGCGACTACAAACGCAGTTAAAGTGATCTATATCATTGATATCATTTTCATTTCATCATGTCATGTGCCTGATAAAACAGCGTTTGTGAGCAGAGCTCTGCTTTGTGTACATTACAGCTGTTACCGGGGAAACCCGCTTTAAAACCCGTTTCTCCCGCTTTAAAGCGCCTCCTGCTGGCAGAGAATGGATTTGCATTTTTAATAAGTCCGTCTGATTTATGCAGCAAACATACTTTCTTTGTTATCAAAAATAATCTACTCAAGAGGGACTCAAGTTGTTATTATTGATTCTATTTGGAAGTCTACTGGAAGTTAAGTTAGGGCCACAAAAACGCGCATGCGCAGTAACGTTTGTTTATGTTGTTGCCGTTGAAACCATCTATAAGTGCTCTTAGCTATAGATTCTATTTACACTATGTTAAAATATCAAGATTTTCTGCTATTTATAGTACTTATTGCAAATAGTGTCAATTATCTGCACCTCAGTATTGTAGTACATTATAAAACAGTACGGAATAATAACGTATTGAGTGTAAATTATAGTTTTAATTCAAATTATTAAATGGATGCCACCTTATTGGGACAATAAAGCCCTCCCTACACCTACCCTAACCCTACCCAATACTTTTATTTTCAACTTTTTGATCATTTCCTTCATTTTTATTGAGAATAAATGCCTTTCTGATGCGATATGAGATTTGAAAAAGGAGAAAAAATGTTCAGTAAAAGGCGAGCTCGAACTCGGGTCATCGCGTCAAAAAGCACACACACCTTAACACTTATGCAACTGAAACTGATGTGGATTGGGCGTCTTTTTGGGCGTCTTTGCCAACAAGGCGGGCTATTTGCACTTAGTGTAAATAGACACTCCGAATTTTATTTACAGTATAATTACCCAACATATAACTGCACGAGAAAGTATTGAAATATATATTTTCACTGTGTTTCCTTCCTGTGAGCTACTGAAATGAGCCGCACTGTGAAACAGCCAATCAAAGCAGAGCTCAACATTACCGCACTGTGAAACAGCCAATCAGGGCAGAGCTCAACATTAATATTCATGACCCTTCCACATAAGCCAATAACAGACCGTTTCATTCTAGGGAGAAATCCTAGGGTTGTAAATGGACATATAAAACTGTTTCTGGAGATTTTTTGCCCTTACCTAAGCCACATACCTTCTTTGTAGATATCAGAGAACAATTTAAAATATTGTATCAATGCATTCTATGGCACCTTTAATGTTTTGTTTCTCTGATATTTTCCTCTTTTTTTTATCTGCCATCTCTCTCTATCTGTAGTCGATCTGCTAATATCCGTCCTGTGCACTCAAATTGAGCGCTCTCTTCTCTCTCTATCATTACAAGACATGCCCCTTTACTGCTGATTGGCTACAAGTGTGTTTTGGGACTTGGTCGGACACTGTGGTCAAAAGCGTTTTTCAAATATTGCTTAGAGCACCTTTAAAGAAAAGCAGTCGTATTTCCCCTGCAGTCTCAACAAATCCTCTAATGAGTGACAATCACTAAAAACTTACCATAAATACCACGAATATGATAATCATTCGGTATTATGCTATAGCTGAGAATTTACCAACACTGACCTAGGGACGGTCCATAAATATTAATGTCAGAGTATAGAAAAACCATACTCAATATGAAAACTGAAGTGAATGTTTTAAAGTGTCAGAGAGTGATGAAGCAGTAGAGATGAGAGTGACGGAGACGAGTAGAACAAACAGGCTTTTATTATACACACTCTTTTTAGGACAATATAACTTCATGAAACCACATAAATAATGGTAAGTGTGCATAAGTGTAAGTTAATAACCATTCTAAGCTAATCACACACGACAGAGGCCCTTAAGTGGCACTTGCAGCAAAAGCCCTGAGACTGTCACATGCACATTCAGATCAAGTGTCTTGTGGGCAAATAAATTCTCCTCTGCTTGCCCCAAAATATCCTAGTGCACACTTGACAGTCTCAGGGCTCATGAGTAAAATGTATGTTTTGCAAACATTTGTCAGACAGGTGCATATTATCTGTATGTATGCGCATGTTCCCATATTTTTACAGTCCCATATAAATCTAAAATGGGGTCAGAATTGTAAAGTGCAGCAATATAATAACTCATTGTATAAGACCATTAAAGATATGAAAATACTCTGGAAAAAATACATTTATATATAAAGTTGCATTATTCTCACGGTTAATAAACATTTTTTACTTAATGGTACGAGATGTGTGGCATACTGGAGTGTGAATTGTACATGAGAAATGATGGTAGAAAAATAGTTACAATAATAAAAAGAAATCAGTGATTTCATTGTAGCGAGCGACATGAACACAGTGATCCGCGTCCTCCGTCATCACTGTGTCGCGCAGCTCGACTGCTTCACCGACTCAGCCTCAATCAGCTTCTTCTCAATTTCCACCTTCAAGACAGAGTAAATGATTTCATATTTTTGCAAAAAGAGCCAATGCTAAAGCAGTACCACGCTGCATGTGATTTGTGAGGTTTCCGTACCTGGCAGTGGTAGTACGCCCTGCTGCTCAGGTGTTTCTGCGGCTGAACGTCACTTTCGATGCCCACGGATTTCACGCGCGTGTGGGACGCCACCGCATCTGCCACCTCACACTCAACCCTGACAAACGGGAACCAGTCGGCGGGAATCTCCTGATCTGACGCCAGCTCCAGCTTACACGCCAGCGACTGAGGCTGCTCCAGAGCTACGGAGAAGACCATCACAAAACCTGTGAGATTTACCCACACTTGAATGACCAAATAAGACATGTTCCATTACTCTGAGCCTCACCTGAGATGACCAGCACTGTGTGTCACTAGCAGCAGTAGCAAACTATCAGTGAGACATCAAATATCAAGAGCAGGGCCCGTATTCACAAAACATTTTATATTACCACTAAGAGTTCTCCAAAATAGCAGTAAAAGTTTTTAGCTAAGAGTTTTCTCTTAAAACCTATTCTCAAAGCTGCTGAGACAAACTTTTACTAAGGAATAGAGAGAAGTCTTAAACTCAGAGTAAGAGGGCGGGGTTTACCTCGTTGCTATGGATGATGTCAGCATGCTTACTAACTATGCTCACAGTGATTGGCTGATAGTCTCTGTCAGATTTATTCATGGAAATATTGCAGAGCACGATATGTTGCCATATTCAAATAAAGGTTTAAAACTAAAAATGTTAATAGCCACATTCAAATAAAGATTTTAAAATGCAAGCCAAGTGTCACTAATTAAAAAAAAAAAAAAAAAAAAAAAAAAAAAAAAAGTTTATATGCATATAAACAGCCTTTTAATTAACAGAGCAGAATAATCATTGGCTGATAGTGAGACATGCAAATGTTAAAAAAAAAAAAAAAAATAACCCAAGAACACCTGTTACTTCTTGCCCAATTGGTTAATGAAAACAAGCATATAATCAAAGGAAAATCTGGAGTTGGGATAAAAGGCAATACCTTTTTAAAAGCACATTATAGTCAAATGTTTCTAAAATGTTCACGTTCCGAGGCAGATTGCTGGCAACAGCTATTTTAGGAATAGTTTGTGGCTTGGTCTTAGTGACCTTAGTGAGTACTCTTCACTACTCCTAACTAGGGCTGGGCGATATATCTCATGCGATATGCATGCGCATCTCGTCAGTAAAGCCGGTTCCTTGATTAGCGGTAAATCTCCATCACCTGTTTTCAAATGGAGCGGCGTTTAATACACGGAGCCGTAGATAAGTTTGCCCAGCCCTACTCCTAACCTTTCACAGATTTAGGAGATGGAAAATTCTTAAAAACAATTACTATTAAATTGGCGAGTTATGAGATACTTTCAGCCTCAAGATGTTTTGCAGTGTTTGCCATACATTGATTTATGGCAGCCCACCACAATATCAAAACCGACCGCCAGAAACAGATTTTCCAAAAGGCTTTGACTTCGTTGAGTAAACATGAGAACTGCACGTTTCAAAATCGAAACCCAGTGAGGGTGTTTTTATATCACTGCATTTCTGAAGGAAACCAACTGTCTTCAGAAAATTTTGGATGTCATTTTCATTTCATCTCGCATGTAATGTTTGATAAAGCAGCCTTTCTGAACGGAGTGCTGCTTTGTGTACAGCGGTACCGGGGAAAACTCCATTTCTCCCTCTCTAAGCGCCTCCTGCTGGCAGAGAATGAATCTGCATATATATGCCACCACAAATAGAATACAAGTCTGTGGGAAACACTGGTTTTGTGAATACGGCCCTGATCTATAGACCTTATACATTTGTTGTGTGTAATGGTGATGAGGTGAACCCCAGCCAATAATGCAGGATCAGCAAAAAACTGGATTGTTTCTAATACACTTCTCGTGAGAGAAATGTAGAGAAATGCAATTTATCTGTGAAACACTAATATTGAGGGAAAATGAGGGAAGTCTAATTCATGTACACAAATCAGTTCTTCTAAACAGTTTTTCAGTGAGCTAGTTCTGTTTAAATGTATATTATCTTTTTTTCTATTAGTTTTATCAATAAGTGCAAGTATTGCAATTTGTCCCAGATCAGCAGCAGATTACTCAGCTCACAAAACATTAAGTCATAAGTCATTTTACAGTGAACTATATTAAATCCCATTTACATCTCTTGGCTTGTCTGTCAGGTTCATGCATAGATTTATTTACACTAAATCCATGTATTAAACTTTCGGTGTATGTGTGTTTTTAAAACTGTCATAAAATTAACTAATAAACCAAAAAAATGTTTATTAACATTTCTTCTGTTAGCTAATTACTCTTTCCCGTCATTGACAGAATTTTCTGGCTTTTTGTGTTTTCACTATACGGTAAGAGGAACTATTACACATCTTCTGAAAGAGTATTGAACATCTGGATTAAAACATGGTGAAGAAGCAGAAACAAGCGATCACATGTGTGAGCAGTTGCATATGTAAAATAATGTGATCATCAAACATTAAACAGCACATAAATCAAAACTGCCTAATGTTACCGACTGAAATGTCGATGCAGGAATTGGTTGAGGACTGTGAAGCTTTGGTGTGTGTTGATGGAAGCGATCGACTCCATCTATGTTTTGATCAGTATTCTTAATCTGATCTAGACATAGTCTTTGAAAAAAAGTCAATTTTCTCAGCATTTTGAGAATGTGTTTTTTTTTTTTTTCCATGAAACTCAACCGCATTCCAGCATTGATTTAAAAAAAATGCATTATTTTTTATAAAGCAATTGCTCTGTTCTTTTATTTGGTATGTTGCATGTTCAGATATTCATATAATAAGATATTCTGGGGCCCATGAAACTTTTGTGAGAATGATCAAAAATGCTGGCAGTGGCTGGCAACTTTAAAACCCCTGGCAGGGAAAGAGTTACAGTTACTGTTTGCTCCACTATTGAGCTCCTCGGGACAATCCAAACACTCTTAGTATGAATTCACCATCAGTTTTCAGTTGTCGGTCATTTCCAAAAAATATGTTCTCGGTTGTTAACCCAGCTCAATACAGGTTGGATATGCCCAAAAGTTTATCTAAGAGAATGTTACTGGTTTAATGAGTTGCTCATCCAATTCAGTCTGACATTGTTATGGGGTTTAAATTCTCTTAAATAAGAATTTAATCAACCCAACTTTTTTATTTTTATTATTTCCATCATTTCCTTCTGTAGTGTCAAAACACCTTGGACTGTTATGATGTCTGCAATGCAGTGGAACACCAGTCAACTGATTCAATCTGCGATCTTGTAATATAATGTATATATTTTTCATTAAACTATGATAATATATCCACCACTGATATTCAAATGGGGAGTTGTGTTGCGTTTTCTTACCCACGTTCTTGGGAGGAAGCCGCTCGATTCTCCACACGACGGCACGATGCACGTTCTCATATTTGACCGTGCCGACAGACACGTGCATCACAGACTGAGACTCGGCCACATGTGCTGAGCCCAGACACGCGTTTCTGTTCATGCGAGCCTTCAGAGACTTCTGCCGCAGCAGCGACATGCTGTTGGGCACTTTGACCCAGTCGCCCGGGAACGGCACCTGAAGTACAACGTTTTCACAGACCGTCTCTGTAGGCGATGGAAAACTGGACAAGACGTTGAGGAAGACCTGGAGCTCGATGCAGGCGCCCTGCACAGTCACCAGGGCTTTAACAGAGAGCGGCGGCTCCCCGCAGCGGAGCGATGCCGTCCTGTAGCGCACCAGCTCCACGCGACAGGCGTCTGGAGGACAGAACTTAATCAGCCGCTTGTCCACAAATTCTGCCTCTCTGACACAACGATGGAAATGGTAGTCTGCGATCTCCATCCAGACCTCCTCGTCCTCATCAGAGGCGTATGCAGGAGCTTGTCTGAGAAGCCCCAGGTCATTCAGAGCCAGGAAACACTCCGCTGCCCCGTTCAAGAAGGCGAGACAGTGGATTTGTGTATTGGCCATGCAATCGAGAACAGCACCGTCCTTACTTTGACGCATCCAGACACGGTCAGATATCTGCAAGGACAGCTCCTGCTCTTCATAGTGTTTGTGCTGCTGGTGTGGCACTGGTAACTGCAGGAGCTCTTCTTCTATGGACACCAGCAAGTCCTCCAAGTCTCCGTATTCTGTGGTGCCAAACTTCAAAAGTTGCTCAACTTCTGGTTCGTGGGTCACCTCATGTTTGGGGTGATAGCGTTTTCTCTCGATGTACGACACATGCTCGACCTTCAGCGTGGCGATCTTACGCGGCTCGCCGTAGCTTTCGAGCTTCGGACCCGAGAGAGCGCAGTAGGCGTGCAGCTGGAACTCTTTAAAGGGTTTCTCCAAGCCCTTCTCATAAAAGAGCTGCAGCAGCGCTCCGGGCAGCAGCTGCAGGTATATGGGACCCCACTGGCGTGAGGACATGCGGTTCTTCTTCTCTGGGATCCGAAGCATCAAGGACCAACCGTGTCTCCTCTGACTGAGGAACAATCCCTGCGGGACGAAGGCGGATGGAGTTCTGTTCATCGCTTGGTCTTTCACAGCACCTAAGCTTGAAGGTCGCTTCTCGTTTTCCGCTTTCCCATCATCACCTTCCTGCTGGTTCTCCTCTGTTCTCAGCTGTTCTAGTTTATGGCATATGTAGGAGTAGGAGTACTGAAGGTGGTCTTGGGGCGGCTCGTTGCCGTCCTTGGTACGGATGAAGAAACGAGGCAAACTGGGTCCAGAGTCGGAGTCAGACGATGAGGTCCAGGACACTCGTTTATGCTCAGCTTCCTCCCAGAAGGGGTTAAAACGGCCTGGCTCATCATAGGGTGCATTGAGAGAAGCCGAGCCTTCAGGCAGTTTCATGGAGTCTCTCTGAGAGAAGCTGGACAGACCGCTGGAGAAGTCCGGCTGCTCCTGAGGAGCGTAGTGCAAGGGAGATGGACCCGCCGGAGTCAAACCCACCGGAGTGTGCAGTGGAGTGTTGCTAGGCACACATGAACTCCCATTGAGGCTGAAATCCATGGAAGGGGATTCGATGGCAGAGCTGAAGCTCCATGATTCACTCCCCAGGGATGGCAGAACAAGCTTCAACCCGTTGGGCCGAGGTACTGAACCCGAGTTTGATGTAGAAGAACGCAGGGATTTCTGGGGTGAGGAGAAGGTCGTCCCTTCATCTTCAAACGTAACCCAGTTGGCTGGATGATTCGTGGAGCACATTGCTTTACTCTTCTTGTGCGCACAATCTTCTGCAGAAACAGAAATAGGTAGACACTAATGAGGTACTTACAAATCTGAATGAGTTTCAAACCAGCCTGACTGTTTCACCTATATGTTGAACACACACACAGATCATGTGTTGACTAATGGACACACAGGATGCTCCGATTCTGCAGAGAGAGGGCACACAGACATTATTATGGGATGCATCAATTATGGAGCGTCTCAGTTGAAAGGGTAGAAACATGGGCTACATTTGACTCTTGAGTCAGGGGGCAAGAAAAAAAAAAAAAAAATCTTTTTCGGATGTATGCATCAAAACAATGCCCTACCACGCATCAAAGCAGTCATTACAGCACAGTCAAGAATAACTTAAAGAGGTTGCCTGCGTTTACTAAACTGTGGAGCTTTGACTCTTGTTGCTGATTTGAATGGCGATGCTTCCCGTTTTAAGTGGCCTTTCATTTTTAACCAGAAATGTGCACGCTTTTCTGATGTTCATTTAAGTTTTCCATGCTTTTTTCCCATGCCACTTAAAACGTGTCTGTTTTGAATCGTTGTTACTAAAGGTGAGACACGTGAGGGAAAAAATAAACGATCAGTTGTGGGACTATTCTGTCATAAATTGCATACCATTCATTTCTGAACTTTCTACCATCCGTTACTGTAAATGAAATTACTGGTTGATGTGTCCCAATCTCAAAGTTTACACACTGGATCTTGGGATGCACGCTTTGGCCAGGACTGCTTCCAGAATAAATCACTGAGGCATTTTTGTCCCGTCCATTGCTTTGGTAATCACTGTGTTAATCACTGATATTTCGAGAATGAATCCAGCATAAATATGCGGATGTCATTCCCGAAACATTGCAGCATATGTGTTTGAAAAAAATGAAAGTTTAATACAAATTCCGAATGGATTATAGCCTAGAAAACACACAAAGCGCGCTCCCATTATTATCACTAAAAGCATCACTCATCTTAGTTCATTGCAATCTCACAAAGTTCCGTTAAAATCAATGAAGCTCTCTAAACTACACGATGAATCTCTTATTTACATCACGTCTGCACTTATGAGATGATTCACGAGCGTGCAAAACCCCAGCACTTTCAGCGGTGAGTGAATTCTGAAAACTATATCCTTTCTGATTGGCCATTGCGTTGAAGAAATCAACAGATATGTCTGTGATTGGCTACATTGCTCAATGCTGCAAAAACACATTGGATAGCTTGCCAGATCTTTGATTGTGCTTTTGTTTGAAGGTATTTAGCGCCGTCTAGTGCCCCCGTACAACCGGGCCTGTGCTGACATTGGGGATTCCATGACTAACGAAAGTCTAGCGTAATGTCGCCCATGAGTAGAAATATTGAAGGCTGCATCTAACTTAAATAAGAAAGCAATAGTGCGAGTCTCTTTGACTGGCTCCAGAGCTTCCTAACCGTCTTGTGCATCACAGAATCTCTTCACATTCCTCAGGGACAAATGAATAAACACAGGAAAGACCAGCCCTTCACCCTGCAGCACATTCACACACGTGTGTGTGGCGTTATAAGACCCTTTACACATCCAGGGTGTCAAGCCTCGCAAACAGAAATGCTTGTTTATACTGTTGCTCATGTAGTACTTAATATTCTGCATTATCGGTCAGTTCATTAAAGGGGTCCTATTATGCTTTTTCACATTTTAAACTTTAGTGTGTAATGTTGCTGCTTGAGCATAAAAAAAATCTGCAAGATTACAAAGCTCAAATTCCACTCTAAAATGAGATATTCTCTTTAACAAAACACTTTCCAAGAACTACAATAAACGGCTCGTTTTGACTACAGCGCGCTTCTGCCAGATATTGTGAAGTCACAATGTCACTTTAAATAATCCCCACCCACGGGCGTGTCCTGGTTGAGCTGTGCTGGAGAAGATGAAGAAGAGCTGCTTAGTGCTAGGTACACACCACAAGATAATCGGGCTGAATTTGGGCCGATTTCTCCCCTTCCAACAATCCTAGGTAATGTCCCGATTATCTTGGTGGTTCCAAAGATTATCTTATCAGATTTTCCTGTGGTGTGAGGGACCCCAAGGACACCACACACTATAGGATTAAATCTATCACTATAGGATTAAAACGGTTAAATCTAGGATTTTTTTTCCTCATGTTTGTAGTCTCATGCATTTTGAAGATCTTTTAGTGTGTACCCAGCATTAGTAGCTTCCGGTCACCATGGCCAAGAGACGCTGTTTCTTCCACCCTAGTTCCCAAACCCCTTTGTTTGGCCTTCCAAATCTGGACAAACTTATTTATAACATGGTTCTTGAACATTATAAATCTACGTGTAATCTGGATTACGTTATCAGATTTAAAAAATTAAGTACTTGTAATTTGTCCTCAGTTTCTTTATAATCAAAGGGCCTGTTTACACCTGGTCACTTCATGCGTTTCTCTGGTCAGATAGCTATCCGATCATGAAAAGACCAGGGGCCTCATGTATAAAACTTTACGTAGATTTCATCCTAAAAGTGTACGTACGCACAAAAGCTAGATTTTTGCGCCAGAACCTGCGCAAAAATCCCTTTTTAAATCCCGGTCAGTGGAAGTTTGTGCGTACG